>JAVIWC010006598.1:0-11362 GCA_031894815.1 Creontiades dilutus | reverse complement strand
GGAATTATGTGAAACCCACAATTCGAGTCCGCTACCGCAATCAGGCATCTGAGGGCCGACCTCTCTCACATAGTCAGAGGCGATTTCATGTCTTGAACCGGATGTTTTTTTCACAGTCACTGTTTACATGCTCACTCCCAAGCAACTCTACATTGAAAATTTACTCCAATTACATAACAGATTTCCTGAGATTATTAAAGATAGTGACGTTGCCCAAGTTGGTGCAATGAAATTAATAGGATTCAAACTGAACATTACAACAGTACTCCAGTCTTATGATTTTATTATTGATTTATTATTTTTAATCATAAACCGTTGTAATCGATCGAGGAAAAATCAAAGTTAACCCTCCCTCGAAATCTGCCGTTATATCTTTCAAGATGTGTAGAATCCGCCGACGATCTAATTTTTTAAGATCCGTCCATTCTTGGTGCTTTACTCCGAAACTTCTGAACGAATGTTAATGAAAAGGCCTCAAAAATCATTCTAAGTACAGTTGAGACTGAATTCTCAAAAGAATAGGAAATTCTGCTTAATTCTCGTAAGTCCTAAAGGGTGAAATCAAAGGGCTGAAATTTCTAACATTCGCATATCATTCGAGATGTTCATAGGTTCAGTGCTGCTTCATGTACCCGGGCCTCTTTATGTTCATCCGTTCGTTCTCCTTAAGGGCTAGAATTTTGACAGAATATATAAAACGATAGTGAATGTGAACGTGTTTGGAGATGTTTGTACATGTTCGTTACTGATGATGACTTAACCGTCGAAATCGATTCAACTGAGTACTCATTATTTTCGTGGAAATATAGACAACGTTCTATATTACTCCGTTTTTATTGGCATAGTTATAATCCCATGGTATCCTATGAGAATCGCATTAGGTGGTATAATTGGTAAAGAATTTGGTTCCAAGAACTCCTTTTGAAATCGGATTTTTCAATAAAACTGTGGCAAAAATGAACAGAAGGTGGTGTTTTATTTTACCTCTCTGAATTGCAATTGTTCTACTCTTTGATCTCAAGATCGTGTCCATGTATAGTGTGTATTGTGTATAGTACCAATGTAGGTACTGACACGCCATATCGTCACTTTCAAATCTGAATGGTGTCTTCTGTGAGACAACTCGTCTCAGTCCATTCTTGATCTAGTAAGTGAACCCAAGGGCTTTTATTATGCCCCATCAACCTAGAAAGCCGAAATATGATTGCAAGTATGACGATTTAAGGTAAATCGAGGGGTTTTCAACTCAGCGTGTTAAAGGATGTGAAATGACCCATGACCTGAGAGTGTAGGGCTGGGGTACCTACAGGTGTACATTAATTAGTTACGTATGAATTTCTGTATAATATCCATCTCCTCATCCACCAAGCGATATTATGAACCCAGAATGTTTCAAAAAGCAAATGCTAACCATCTCGGAATCTGCACATCAAATACGGGATTAAGTACTTGGATTTACTAACCTATCATCTTTTAACGGTTGCCTTCATTGCTTTAATCAGTCCAATATAAGTAATAACTTCTAAGTTTGGTTTATTTTCGATATGAACCTTTGCAATCGACCAAAAAATAGCAATTTTAACTCCCCTCAAATTTTGTTGCGGAAAAACTGGTTGTTGGGCTTGGGTGAAAAAAAATTATCTTCGAATTTCCCAGAATACTGAAATTTGAATGGCAGGATGATGATTCGAGGTAAATTGAGTGGTTTTCCAACGTAATGTGTTATGGGGTATGGAAAAGTTAGTTGGCCGTTCTCGATTTTAGAATCAGAAGTTTTCAAGCGTCTAGATCCTCTGAGCGTGGCGGAGCATTATTACCGCATTCAGCTCAATGGAAGGGGCAACTATACCATTCCATTACCTCAAAACTCATGTGCAGAGCTTCTTGAGCTATAACTTTTGATATCAGCTTCTGTTTCTTTCAAAGGGACTAGTAAAGATTGGTGTTGTATTTAAGACGAAGTCATCCAACTGTATTTACATATCTGGAAGTCAAGTAAAAGGTATGGAGATCAGTGGTCAGCCGAAGAACTTTGTGGCTAATTTTGTTCCCAATCGGTGAGTAAGAATTACAACGAAATATCACGCACACACTCCAAAGCTCAGTAGAAATTCAAATCATGAACGCAAGCCAAATGAATAAAATTGAATAATAAACCACAGTGAGAGAATTTGCAGCGTTTTTTAATTTCCACCATCATTCCTCTTCTGGCTCCAGTCTTAGCCAATACTTATAATAAGTAATAATTACTACTAACGAGTTTTACCATAATTTTTCATGTAGCTTCATAACAGTTGTTTAAACCTAAGTATCAAAAGAGGATGGATCAATGAATACACTTGTAATTAGCATTTTGGATGATAAACGGAAGGACATTGTTATAAATAGTGAACTTTAATTAGTAGCTTTCTCGGATGCCTTTGCCCCGGTTCTCATGATAATTTGGAACCTTGGTACCCCTGATCTGTCAGTTGGTATAAAACTGCATACCTACATCAATTTTATTACACCCAGCCAGTACGTATGACCTCGTTTCGTTCCGCCGTCTTTCTATTGGTTTTGGGCTCTCCCCAGGATTATCCGAGAGATAATTGGTTGATTATCACCACGACTGATAAAAGCACGAAGTGCAGAGCCGCCGCATGGAACCTATACACCCGATTAAATAAATGTCTGTCAAAATGTATAATTATTACTATTGGTGGATAAAGATTATTTCTGAACACATTGAAACCACCTAACATGAAGAACCACATTTCAGATTGACGGAACATAATTTATGATTTTATGAACGTAATGAATACCAAATAAATATAAAATTCAGTACATTATAAATATTATATGGAAAAATGTTTCAATTTTCTCCACTCCATTGAAAAACATTGAATCATGGGCATGTTTTTGGACAAAGCATTTTCAACGGTTCTCCGATAATTGGAGGATGATTAGTTTCAATTTCCACGCTCAAATACACGTTAAAAAAAAACAGCCAAAATCGTAACTTTTGTATAAATAATTAGCAGTTCGTAATGGAGCCGTAATTATTTCATTCTTCTCCTAACGTCACAGAGAGTCACCCAATCGAATTTCAACTTCCTAGAGTGAATATGAGGGGAATTCAGTTCTCTCAGCTGGCCAAGATATCATTGCAGTCGATTCCGAATGTCCCACAAAGTCTCCGTATCGATTTCAACTATCTAGGGTGAATTGCAGAGAATTTAGCTCACGCAGATGATGAGGGAAGAGACCATAATTTCAATCTTTCCTGCATATCCCCAATAGTCTCCCTATCGAATTTCATGAGATCTACAGTTGTGTTGATAAAACTAATGGAGAAAAGGGGCGTAGGTCACAATCTTTATATCGCAGAGTTATCTCTAGACCTCGCACAAGACGGTAATCAAGGTTATCTAACTGCATATTGTGAACAGAGGATAGATTTTCGTACAAGTATTTTCCCTATATTTAATTAAACTCGTATGGTAGCTGCATGGCTAAAAGACCCAAAATCACCAATGTACAGTTTCTGAGGTATCAAGAATAATGATATCGGTAAGAGCATGCAAATCTCGCTTTGTCTGACGTTCGTGTCAGCTGAGAGCAATTCCAATGGAATTCTGTCATCAAGAAATTTAGTTTATTATAGATGTTGGGGACCATTTCCTTTATATTTTTAGCTGTTAGCGGTTAGTTGTACTAGTTATAAGAATAAAATTATTACTGATCACTGGCAGCTCCTCCCTGAAACTCTGAGATTTCCAGGGGCTCTCGCAAGGGAAAGAAATATATGCTTTTCGTAGACGAATACAAATTTCAACTCGTCTATTTCCCGTTGTTCCATTCCATATAAAACTGTATGAAAATATAAACGCATTAAACACAAATAATAAAGACGCCAACACTTATGTATCTGGAAAACTCCTGAATAACGCAGTTGGTACCCCTGGCCATTATTTTCCTCCCTTTTACACTGGATACACGATTAACAAGAGTCCCTTTGAAGTTCATAAGTTTACCGCATAGGGCAAAAGATCAACTAGTTTTACCAACAAGTGACAATACGATCCCCGAAAATAGTAGTTCATTTTTCCTCTCAGGGGCCCAGGATAGATGATAGATAACGTGTATTTATTTAAATAAGAAGAATGCAATAACGAAAGGTGCAATACACATACACGCCATGACGATTGAGACGCCATGAGTTCTGATTGTATGTATATAGGTTCCTTATCCAGCTGTAGGTACAGCAGGTGGAATTGCGTCTGGTTTGACCTCAGGATCCATTCTTGTCGCATTTGAAGTTTAATTTTCTCCAACACTTTGGCAGCCATATCATTCCACGAATTCATCGAGCTCGCATTGAAGGGAATATTGTGTTTTTATAGCCAATTTTCGCCATTCCGCTACCCATCCCACGTTTTCCTGCAGGCAGAGGTCAGCCGTTGCTCGAGTCCATCTGCTTGCGGAACGGCCAAAACAGAGGCGATATACCGGGCATTCGTTGTCAAAGTACGCAGGAAAATTTGGTCAACTCCAGTCTCCAGGAACAGGACTTAATTGGGGGTGTTTTTGGGGAGGGCCCAGGATATTTGCGGTCTATTTTCACATGTAGCTTGCTTCTCTACTATTCATCCTATTTTGAATTTGAAAAAAGTTTTCAATCTTTGTTCAAATGAGTATGTCTTCAAGTATTTGAATTTATAATACAGATCTAGGTTCACGAAAAATATTGTATATAAAACTGACAGAAAAATATTTACGAGTATACGAAATTGGTCTAGAAAATCATATTTTTTTGTGGTGTGGCGGCCGGTACCGGGAGGGGATTGGGGCGACAAAAAATTATCTCTAAAGAATGAGTTTCTAAAATAAAAAATCTGATGGTTTGTTTGGTTTCCATTGTCTATCTCAAGAGGTATAGCCTAAAAAAACCCATAACTGCCTATAAAGGGACTTTAAGCACAAGATTTCAAGCTCAACTACCGACTCGAACAAACCCGTGCACAAGTCAGAGGGATGTGATTCATTGCACATTTCTACGGACCCATTCGACCATTGGAAGTTAATCCAGATTCGGGAGATATCCCCCAAAAACAGCTGAGAGAAAACTGTATTCTGGCGCCTTCGAGACACAAAAGAACGCAATCGGACATACGAGGGAATTATCCCCATCAAAATCGGTACTAAAATCCTCATTTTCCAAATTTCGTGGCCCTTGCGTGAACAGTAGATTATTTAGCTGTATCGCAATCCCACCCTGTTGTCTCATGAGGCGGTACATTAAATTTCACCTCTAAAAGAAAACAGGGAGGAAAGTTATCTGTGATTCTCAAAACGCTCATGTACATAATTAAAAATGAAATGAAATGAAATGAAATTTTTTTATTGTATAGGCCTTCCGGCGATACAAGAGATGTACATAATTATAGACATTCATGTTTAAGTTATATTTCCAGATGTTTCTTCCTAAATTATTGGTAAGGAAAGAAGAAATATTTACCTATTGTTTTGCTTCCTCTACTATGTTATATAACAAACGAAAAGAAAGGTATTTTTCCTCCATTGTCTATGGCAATTTAAACAATTTTGGGTTGGTAGCGAAATGTAGCGAAGAATCGGAAGAAAACTCCAATATTATTTAACGTATTTTCTTTGTTAGATTCAATGAAACTCTCAAACGCATCGAAAAAGTAACGACCTGACAAAAACAGTGTCTGAAACCGGAGATGAATACGACGAAATGGTGATATTTCTCCCAGCCGCTCTCAAATTGGGGTCTCAAATTTTACGGAAAAGGTGCCCAACTGGTACATCCAAACTTACTGACTTGAAGATGGGGTCAAGTCCAAGGCTTCCAGAGCGACGAATCCTGTTATCGCAGCCACCAGAGAAGCATTTTGATACTGCTCAGGAAGATTGACGATGACCAGACACGGCCGCAGTGGATGGAGCAGGAAGAGTGGGGTAAACTTATCTGAAGAGCCATCTTCCTAATTTGTAAGAGATTGTAGGTTAGAGCTCGCTTACGTGAGGTAGGATAAACCAACAGTCGGCTGAAGGTTTTGGTAACTTCACTCAAAATTCTGCTATTTCAGAGGTGAAATAAAAGCTTGGAAAACGGAGATGCTTAACAATAAAGCTGGACACAACTCGTAACTCAGCAAGCCGTAACCAACAACAAACCTTCTGGAATCATACAATTTGGATAAAAAAGATAAAATTGATTGCGAGCCGTGAGAAGAAGTCCTATTCGGTCAAACAACCGTAGAAAAAAAGAGAGAGGACTTGAGCGAAACGGTTCAAAAGCTACCGAGCCGTAAAACAAGAAACCGGCTCTCATCGTGGGCCAACGCTAAATGCTAAGTCAAGGAAAAACCAGCAAAGAATAGCAATGAAACTGGTCTGTCCATCCAGACAAGATGCATCTTTTGAGAACAGAAAACGAAAACCTAATCAATAATTTTAAAATACAACCCAACGTCTATATTAACCCTAACGTTTTATTTTTAATTTAATTTATTTGTTTGTTTTTTTTTCAATTTCGCTATATTGTACCTTTTAAGCTTTTTTCCTTTATTTTTTAAATTTAATTGATTATACACATTTTTCCTCTTTAAGTTACTCGTATGTAACTCAGACAGATGAGGACGTTATCTACATTTTACCCTAGAAAAATCTTTCGTTTTCCTCATAACCTGAAATCGTGTCAGTTTTCTTCAAAATCGGTTGGGCCTTCCCCAGAGTTCTTTAAAATGATATTATCAATGATACTCTTTAATTTTTTCCAAATATTAACCAGCTGCCTCGAGCAGAAATGTGTTTACACATGGATACGTTCTATGTTACCCCTTCAACAGGCATCTCCTTTTTATGTTAATTTAATTAAATTTGACAATTATTATTTTGGGAAATCTGGGATCTCTTAAGAACGGGGAGGACTTGATGTCTGTTGTATATGCAGCTACAAATTTCTCCCTTCATTATCCGTCTGAAATCCCAAAACTCATGTGTCAATGCAAGACAGATGCCTTGTAACGGCGAAAATGTGCGGCGAAAGAATCAGCTGATTTTATTCAATTTCCATCAGCTATGGAATTTTGTTTTCATGAGTTTCTTTTGAAATCAAGCTTTCCAAAACGATTGAAATATATTTTCGGACAAGAAAAAGCAGGTAAGTACGTGTTCGATTTCATGTTTTTCGAATTTCAATTGTATCATTGAATTGTAGATATAAACATCCCACCCGATACACAGTACCTATATTGTATCATTATAGGTATTTAGATATCCGCTTGTGTTAGTACTAAGGGGCTAGTGAAGTTTTAATGTTCGATGGTGATATTAATTTACTAGGATAACCTATTATCGTCTTTATTGGTATCTACAGTGTTTCAAGACTCCCGCGAAAACCGTAATTTTGTGTTAATGCTTTCTCAAAACATTTTCCTCTAAGAAATTTAAAATTATTATACCGTTGGAAATCTGAGACAGAGGTGCTGAACACGAATCTGAAGTCCGTTTCTCGATAAAACGCTTCCTTCATGGTTATTTCCGCGATTTTTCATAAAAAATGCTCAAAAATAAACTCTGTTTAATCCCTTTCAAACCTACTCTCTAAGGGGTTTTTCGGGGTGCTGAACACGAATCTGAAGTTTTCCGTTTTTCGATAAAACGCTTCCTTCATGGTTATTTTCGCGATTTTTCATCAAAAATTGCTCAAAAATAAACTCTGTTTAATCCCTTTTCAAACCTACTCTCTAAGGGGGTTTTCGGGGTGCTGAACACAAATCTGAAATCCGTTTTTCGATGATAAAACGCTTCCTTCATGGTTATTTTCGCGATTTTTCATCAAAATTACTCAAAAATAAACTCTGTTTAATCCCTTTCAAACCTACTCTCTAAGGGGTTTTTCGGGGTGCTGAACACGAATCTGAAGCCCGTTTTTCGATAAAACGCTTCCTTCATGGTTATTTTCGCGATTTTTCATCAAAATTGCTCAAAAATAAACTCTGTTTAATCCCTTTCAAACCTACTCTCTAAGGGTTTTTCGGGGTGCTGAACACGAATCTGAAGTCCGTTTCCAGATAAAACGCTTCCTTCATGGTTATTTTCGCGATTTTTCATAAAAAATGCTCAAAAATAAACTCTGTTTAATCCAATTCAAACCTACTCTCTAAGGGGTTTTTCGGGGTGCTGAACACGAATCTGAAGTCCGTTTCTCGATAAAACGCTTCCTTCATGGTTATTTTCGCGATTTTTCATCAAAAATGCTCAAAAATAAACTCTGTTTAACTTTCAAACTACTCTCTAAGGGGTTTTTCGGGGTGCTGAACACGAATCTGAAGTCCGTTTCTCGATAAAACGCTTCCTTCATGGTTATTTTCGCGATTTTTCATCAAAATTGCTGAAAAATAAACTCTGTTTAATCCCTTTCAAACCTACTCTCTAAGGGGTTTTTCGAGGTGCTGAACACGAATCTGAAGTCCGTTTCTCGATAAAACGCTTCCTTCATGGTTATTTTCGCGATTTTTCATACAACTGCCTTGGGATCAGGTGGAAGGGCATGGGGTTTAGCGTTGAGGGTTAGAGAGTTTTTGAGGGTTCAACTGAAGCGAAGGTCTCATCCACTCTTTTCTTCCAGAAAAGTACCAACCAACAGTAGATGGGGCTGTTATCACCCTCACGCTGAAAACCTTCTCGGTGTTATGTGTCTCCAAGGACGCACCTATCTGGAGGGAGTGGCTTTTTAGTTTACCCACCTCAGGGTTTAGTGAACAATTTTCAGCTTCCTTTTTTCTCCATCACGTATTATTAGATAGAAACCTTATCCAACCTTATCCCACTGTAATGCTCTTCACCAAAAATGTTCCACTAGCCTGATGTTGTGTTTTGTTTTGGTTGTATGATTCTTCGTAAGTAGGGACACTTGAATCAAATCTGTCGAGGTTCTTGATGTATAATTTACGTTACTTTGTCTCTTCATCATCAACGAGGGTCACTCCACAAGTCAAATCAGGTAAGTCAGCAAATACTCACCTTTCAGTAGACCCAAATATTGAAATTGAACTTCATTTATTGAAATCTTAACTCCATTGTTATGATGAAAACGGAGTAACATAGAACGTTGTCTATTGGTTTATTATTCAATAATAAACCATTGTAATCGCTATGGAAAAAACAAATTCTAACCCCCCCTGAAAATTTCATGGTTTACGTTTCAAAGGGTGTAGAATCCGAATCTGCAATAAAACTTTTTCCGTCCGTCCGCCGTACGCACGATTTCGCCCAAACGGCTGGAGCAAAAAATCTGAAATTATCAGGAAAATTCCATCTTGGTCTGTCGACGCCCCAATTCTTGAGCCAGCTCTCTCACTCAATTTAAAGTGCCCTTTAAGGGCTGTCTAAGTTTTGTAAAATCCCTAAAAACCTCAAAACAAGTCAAGGCGGCCTAAATGTAAACTTATTTTTAAGAAAATACCATGAGGAATCGAATGAGCCCCTCCCCAGGTCCGTAGGTCAAAAAACTCCCGATGTATGGCCCGATTTATGGTGCGAACATATGCGTTTTTTGGTTTATTATTGTTTGTTTGTAACCTAGTGATGTCCGGCCGATAGCGTCGAGTTGTAGTGAATGCGGATACTGGAGTGATAGCCGATGTGGATACTTGTAGTTTATAGCCGATACACGGGTTGAAGCATTCTGGTATGCATGAAACGCTGATAATATATAGGTAAATATTATTCATGTTATTACTGGGGTAAATAAGTATTCTTTTACTGGGGTTTATTATTCAATTGGCTTGCGTTCATGATTTGAATCTTACTAAGCTTCGGAGTGTGCGTGTTTTACAGGTGATAGAGCGATTATTGAATTTCAGGAGATATGCATAGACCATGTAAATCGGTTCTCAACCAAAACACCTATTTGGATTGATCAGTTGATGATATGGCCTCCTCTACATCAGTCTACCTTTGGCTACATCGTTTAAATTTGGATTTGGGGAAGTTTTAACGCAATATGAGTGCTAAAGGACTTGATAAATTATAGATGTTTTTATTGTGGGGGGGTGTATAGAGGTTCAATAAAAAAACGCTGCAAAGTCTCTCACTGGGGTTTATTATTCAATTTGCTCGCGTTCATAATTTGAATTTCCACTAAGCCTTGGAATGTGCGAGTTTCACAGGATAGGGCGATTATTGACTTTCAGGAGGCACACAAATATGATCAACTGAGCAATCCAAATAGGTATTTTGGTTGAGAACCGATTTTCGTGCTCCATTCATATCTCCTGAAATTCAATAATCGCTCCATCCTGTGAAACAAGCACACTCCAAAGCTTAGTAGAAATTCAAATCATGAACGCAAGCCAATTGAATAATAAACTCCAGTGAAAGAATTTGCAGCGTTTTTTCCACGTTAATAATGGGTTACACAGTTAAATCGATTTCGACGGTTGGGTCATCAGTAAAAAACATGAACTGAACGTTGCAACATGTACCATTGCCACTTAAGGCCTACAAAGTGAAAAGGGCACAAACAGTAACATTATGTAGAGGGGGAGCCAAACTTATTGCGAGAATGAACCCATTAATGGTGAAATATTTTGAGGAATAACTTTATTTAAACATTTTCCTGGTCCATCACTCTTAACGATTTCGATTTTTTCTCGCACATCAAACTTACCTCCCTTAGGGCAAAAGTGAGGAAATTCTACATATTGCCTGATTGTCAGATCAAAAATAAAGCTTTGATTGGATTCATTAAGATGACTTGCAAAGGCAGAATCCCCTTTGTTGTCACTAAAATCCTTTTCATGCCCTTTTATTTGTTCGCTATATTTCCTACCAGTTCGACACGATACTCAAACCAACATGAGCATTTTAGTTTATAAATCCCACTTTTATTCTCAAAGTTGATTTTATCCTTAACTGATATTATATCAGCTGGTTCCATCGTTGCAGTTCGTACGATAGTTTTCACAATTTTCGTGTCGGATATCAACAATTCTCCACATTCACGTTGACTTTATTTTGTTTAGGGAAAGCGAACGAATGATCAATATGGTATCGTTGGATTCTTTGAAACGACATATTTCAATAACCAATAAAAAACACTGTGCTTATTTCGGAAGTTTTCCAGATTTCTATTAAGTATTTTAACTCTTGAATGTTACTCTCAAAGTTCGATTCACATTTATGTCAACTGTCGATGGAAAAATAGCGCCTGGATGAGGTTTTCGACCCATTTTCAAAAATTTCGTTCAGGATTCGGGACAAAAGGTTCTGAAGGTATGTTTTATGAATTTCTACATCCAGAGTGGTGAGGGGTGAGGGCGAGCGGACCTTTGGACACACAAATTTT
>JAVIWC010006596.1:0-11420 GCA_031894815.1 Creontiades dilutus | reverse complement strand
GCTCACACCTACTAGACTTCTCTTCTCGACTAAGAATATGGTCTAGTTTTTAAAATGATTTACACGTGTTTCTAGTTATGTTTCAAGTAAGATCATATACATCCCGGACATAAGAACGTCCCTGTAAAGCATCTATCACTTAACACAACTTGGGTGTCAATAAAGATTTCTGTTGGCTGTGCGGTCGAGGAGTTACAGGAAAATGTCGGAAATATACTTTTTTAACCAAACGTGAAATTGCTGCTTCGTAGTCCATAGGGTATGAGATGGCTGAGGTAGGGTTTCACATTCCTGAGTGGTACCGGGACTAAGCACATACTGAGATGAAAATTTTCTTAATCAGTCACTGTATTTGTTGTTGGCTCTTGGACTATTACGCCTTTTACTCGACTGAACATTATTAAATCCATTCGCCTCGGCTTTTCCAATTTATGTTTACATCCTGACAAATGGGCGCCTCCTCCCAGCCGGGAAATTGGTGTTTCGTGATTCCTGCCAATCGAGAGCCCTCCATTTATCATGAGTTTAATCAAGGCGATGCCCAACTGCTGTTAGGTAGTTGCGCCGGTGAACTCTACGTAAGTCGAATTAAACGAAATAACTATGAACGAAGGTTCGCTCGACCGAGGTTCCAACGCTGGGAGCTTCATGAGAATTTAATACTATTTGTCGGCCGTTGTTTGTCACTTAACGCGTGTACATAGCTACCAACCTACTCCCGGCTCTCAATGTATTGTACCTAGGTGTGAGATTTAGAATGGAGGTCATTAAATTTGAACGAATCCACTCGGGACAGTGCCGAGATCAGCAGGCCTGCATTGAATATTCACGGGGTTCTCTAATAGATGAGAATATCCGTTCTACTTGCATTGGTTGACGGGTTTCCTAAACTCCCTCTCAGCACCGCTAAGTATCTTTTAAGGAAATCCCAGACAATTAACCTAATCAACACATTTTCGCCTAATTGTATAAATGTAACATTAATGTCAACGCATAGTATATTTAAAAAAAAAAAACACAAAAAAATGATAATTTATCATAATTTTGTACTCAACAAATTTTGAGGTGGAATAAATAAATAATAGATAGACTTTCTCACACCAAATGAAATAAATTCTCAATTTCAATCTTTGAACAGATAAATCTAAACTGAGATATTCAGGCATCAGGATGTAGACAGTTTCGAAGTAACACTAGTGGAGGAATTTTTAGTAGAAAGATATCCCCTGAATAAATCACATAAGTTCTCTTCGATCACTCTTCGTTTATCTGTTAGCTCGACATCGGCAAACTATGACTTTGACAATAGAAAAATAACGTCAACGTCCTTGAATATAGTAAAACTCGTCTTGAAACCAAAGGAACGCATAAAACTATCTTGTTGCCAACACCGCAGAGCTGTGAATAGGTTTCTCCAAGCCGGCATATTGCTGTTGACGGCCAATTTGCGAATGACTGAATCAACATAATTGTTAGGTCACGATATACCGACGGCGCCAGGTTATACAGTACCCGCACGACCTCCAGGTCTTGATGGTACTGTAGCTCTTGCTCCTTCCAATATATATATAGACGACGATGTTGGTGTATTACGTTCAGTATTTTGCTTTCGAAATCGACCAAGAGAAAACAAAATAATTAGCGGGAATTTTGAGCTTCTTGGGTCCCGGTAAAACATATAGATTTAGCGGTGATTTTCTACAATATAAAAGCCTCATCTTCTGTAAGAACCGAGGAGTTGAAGGGATACCGGAGCTTTAGGTCATTGATGTTGGTTCATTACGTTCAGTATTCTACCTTAAAAATCGACCATGGGAAGAAAGTTACAATAACCGGACGTCCAGAGCTCCGTGGATGCACTCCATTTAGAACACAATTTCAAGTCCATGTAAAATATATAGATTTAGCAGTGATTTTCTACAATATAAAACCCACATCTTCTGTAAGAACCGAGGAGTTGAAGGGATACAGGAGTCTGCCCATTTACGGGTATGGGTAAGAAGGTAACAGTGGCAAAAAGAGTTTCATAGTCAGTACCGGTTTAATTCTACCCATGAGGTACAACAGCAGTTTGACCCGTAAAACTTGTGTTTTTCATCTTCAAGAAGGAAGGGTCCCCCTGCCCCTCTCCCGGAGCGGCGTGAGCGGCCTCTTTCTTAAGATGCTAAATATTTGTTTACCCCCACCCCGTGACCCCTTGCTGTTCAAATAAACCTTCGCGATTAGCAAAGTAGACATTTTAGTGGTCAAGCTGGTGTTGTACCTCATGGGTAGAATCATAGCGGTACTGACTATGAAACTCTTTTTGCCAATGTTACCTTCTTACCCATACACGTAAATGGGCAGACTTTGTTTTGCTCAAAGCTCGTAAACGGTTGGAGCTATGGAAGAGTAGAAGTAGTCCATCGGAATGGAAATTTCTAGAGCTACAATTTTTCCTCTATGACAATTTTCGATAAAATTTGCGGACGTTATCCGCCCGATAAACAAAACGGAAGCTTATACCGGGCTTTCTGTTGGGTCCGTTGCGTTCTTTATCTTATCTCGAAGAAAACCAGACCGCGTACGTTCAATTTGATCGATTAGAACCGAGGATATATTTAAAAAACCATGTTTAGGTTAAAAAAAAAAAAAAAAAAAATCGACGAAATCGTCAAAATATATACTGCTACAGCTTCCAAAACCGTCCATTTTTGTAGGAGCTGACCTGGCAGGCCTATTTTATTCGTTAAAGGAAGCAACTACACCAAGTATGAACTAAATCGGAGGGGGTCGGTACATTTCGAGTCTGTCTGGGTATGGAATGGCCCTGGTGTATTACGTTCAGTATTGTGCTTTGGAAATCGACCAGGGGAAAAACAAAATAATTACCGGAAATCCTGAGCTTCTTGGGTCCTTGTAAAATATATTGATTTAGCGGTGATTTTCTACAATATAAAAGCCACATCTTCTGTAAGAACTGAGGAGTTGAAGGGATACAGGAGCTTTAGGTCATTGTTTTGGTTCTTCAAATGTGTCAGTTTGGAGACAGGCAGTTTCGCATCACATCATTCCGAACGCATGCATTGGTGGACAACAACCCACCCTTGTAGTCTAGGGATAGTCATCAGTTCCTTTCATTGAAAAACAGGGAAGTCAACTGACTGAGATGCTCAAGATATGACAAAAAGTAAATTCCGAAGTGGCACTAGTGATGCGATTTTTAGTTGGAAGATATATCTTCGATTAGACGTATGAGCCCACTTTGATAGCTCTGCGTTTATCTGTTCGCTCGACCTCGAGAGCCAATGACTTTGACAGGAGAAAAATAACGTCAACGTCCTTGAATATAGTAAAAATCATCTTGCAACCAGAGGACCACGTAAAACCATCTTGTTGCCAACACCGCAGAGCTGTAAATAGATTTCTCCAAGTCGACATATTGCTGTTGACGGCCAGTTTGCGAATGAGTGAATCAACATAATCGTTAGGGGAACAAAGATGAACCGAGGAGGTGAAGGATCGAGGAGCATTAGGTCATTGTTTTGGTACTTCAAATGTGCCAGTTATGGGGCACGACATCTCGTATCACATTGTTCTGAACGCCTGTAGGGGCTTACATCAAAACACCCCTGTGGTCTAGGACATTCGTTCCTTTCAGTCGTAAAGAGGGTAAGATCAACTAACTGAGATATTCAGACATCAGAATATACATCTCTTCAATGATACACATGACCACAGTGAAATTTGTAGTCGAAAGTAAATATCGTCCTATCATCTTGTGCTTCCAAAACACGGAATTGTAGGTGGTAATTATAATGAAAATTATTTTTACCACTACAAAAACGAGTTTTTGGAAATTCTGAAACGCAACTGTTTATTTTAACCATAACTACTCAACTCAACAACTTGCATAAATCATAACTGTTCAAAAATAAATAAAATAATTAATGGAGATCCCTACATTTACTCCCCCTCCAGGAACTACTCCGGTCAAAAATAATGTGTCTTCGTGAGGGCATGGTTTGAAAATCTGACTCTTTTTTTCTTCCCGGAGGACGTTCCGCAAGTGGTTGATAATTTTGTGCTCGATGTTGGTGGTGATGTTGATTCTAATTCTTCATGCTGTAAGTGGTATGCTGGTTTTAGTCTGTCGATCGAAACATTGTTTTCTTTGTTCTTCATTTCCAAAGTAAAATATTTTTCTTCTTTCTTCAAAACTTTAAATGGTCCTTCATAGGTTGGTTCGAGTGGCTTTCGGACTCTATCAAGCCTTACAAAGACATGTGTACAATTTTTCAGATCTTTGTGAACAAAAACAGATTTTTTTGATTTATGTTGAACTGGTACAGGTTTTAGGAGGCTCATTGATTTTTGAAGCTGGTGTACAAATGTTTCAGGATCAGTGTTGGTGTGACTTTTCGTGAAAAATTCGCCAGGAAGTCTGATTTGTTTTCCATAAGTCATTTGTGCTGTTGAACAATTTGTATCTAATCTTAATCCAGCTCTAAGACCAAGGAGAACTGTCGGCAACGAATCGGTCCATTTGATGGAGTTGTGAGCTTTCAAAGCTGTTTTCAATATTCGATGCTGCCGTTCCAGTTTTCCATTGGCTTGTGGATGCCATGCCGTTGTTTGATGAAATTTTATCCCGCATAGTTCAGTCAATTTTTTGAATATAGATGATTGAAATTGGGCTCCTCTGTCTGATAATAATTTGGAAGGTACGCCAAATCTTGTTATCCAGTGGTTATAAAAAGTTTTTGCGATTGTTTCAGCCTTAATGTTGCTTATTGGTATTGCTTCCAACCAGTTTGTAAATCGGTCCATTATCGTCAGTATGTATGTGAAGTCATCTGATGGAGGTAAAGGTCCAACAATGTCAATATGGACGAAACTAAATCGTTCATCATGTTCTTGAAATGAACTGAATGGAGCTCTAGTATGTCTTGTGACCTTATTTCTTTGGCACCCCATACAGGCTTGCGTCCATAGTTTGATGTCCTTGTTGATTCCATTCCAAATATATTTAGATGTGACCTGTTTTATCGTGCTTTTCACACCAGGATGAGCCATATTATGAATTTGTTGAAAAATTTGGAATCGAAATTGTTTTGGAATAAAAGGTTTAATGTTATCTGTTGAAGTATCGCACCATAATTGTTTTCCTGAAGGTAATAAATAGCTTTTAAATTTCAAGGACTGACTATTTTTCTTTAAATGTCTCAGTTCTTCATCATTTTCTTGATCAGTGGCTATCTTGTCAAAATCTATGACTGTGATAGCTTCCAATCTAGATAAATTGTCCGCTACAACATTGTCTTGTCCCTTGATGTGCTGAATGTCAGTTGTAAATTGAGATATATACTGCAAATGTCTTAGTTGTCGTGGAGTAGCTTTATCGTTTTTTTGTTTAAATGCGAAAATTAATGGCTTATGGTCAGTGTAAATTGTGAAATTAATACCTTCTAGAAAATGTTTGAAGTGTTTTACAGACAGATAGCAGCCTAACAATTCTCTATCGTACGTAGAATATGATTTCTGGGTGTCATTCAGTTTCTTGGAGAAGAATGCTATAGGTTTCCAACCATTTTCTTCATATTGCTGCAAAACGCTTCCAACTGCGAAATCACTAGCATCCACAACCAATGATATAGTAAATTCTGGATTTGGATATGTTAGTAAAGCAGCATTTGCCAGGTCTTGTTTGCATTTTTCAAAATTATCTTTTGCTTCTTGTGTCCACATTATTTTCCTATTGTCTTTTTTCTTGGCTCCTTTTAGATATTCATGTAAAATTGCTTGTGTTTTGGCTGTGTCCTTGAGATATCTACGGTAAAAATTGAGCATACCTAGAAACGTACGTAACTGATGAATGGTTTCTGGTAACTTATAATCAGTTATTACCTTCACTTTTTCTGGCAGAGGCTTAGATCCTTCGGGTGTAACTAAATATCCCAGGAATTCAATTTGTTTTTCACCAATGATGGATTTTGAAACATTGATCCTCAGTCCGTATTCGTTCAGCCGTTCACATACTATTTCTAGATGTTTCTTATGCTCCTCATCTGATGAGGAAGAAATAAGGACATCATCCAAATAAGCAAAAACAAAATCAAGACCTCTAAAAACTTCATGAACAAAACGCTGAAAAGTGGAAGGAGCATTCCTCAACCCAAATGGCATAACGTTAAATTCAAAGAGACCAAATGGAGTTGTTATGGCAGGGGGCATCTGGCCATGATGTTGGAGGGGTGCACGGTGGATCATCCTGACTCTTGGAAGACAGCCAGATGGTGGATGCTGAAGCAAGATCAACAATTAGGATACTATCATATAACGTCAATGGACTATCGAATAAGAGTGTATTTTTTTCCAAATTTTATGAATATATTAAAATGCATGAAATCTTCTTATTGTATGAAACGCACGTAACTTCAGACAATTTTGATAGATATTCCAAGTGCTTCTCTGGATTTGATATAAGGTGGGTGGGTGCCACAAGAACTTCGATTCATGGTAGGGCTTCTGGTGGAATGGTCTTTGGTATAAAAAATAGTAAAACTTGTGAGGGTTTTCGTATTGTAGCATATGAGGGGATTGATGTAATTGAATTGACCTTTTCGGATATGAAAATAGTACTAATACCTATATATCTAAATTGTAATAGATGGGATTTTGAATTTGAAACATTGTATACATTTTTTAGGGATAATTATAATGAAGGAAACGAATATATTGTAATCGGTGATGCAAATGCTAGAATAGGCACGAAGCAGTGCCTTCCTCTGGAGGTCCAGAGTGACTTGGAGCTATACAGTGTCAGCAGGAGTTCTAAGGATGATAAGTCAAATGGTAGGGGTGATCGTTTTCTTGGTTTATGTGATGATTTTCAGTTGTTTGTTCTAAATGGGAGATGTTCAGGAGATCTGGAAGGAGAGTGGACCTTCATAGGAGGACCAGGTTCTTCAGTGATAGATTATTGTTGTGCCACGGTGAAAGTCATGACTCGAATTACCAGTTTTTCAGTTGAGGCAAAGAATTTCTCGGACCATATGCCCTTGGTTTTGACAATTGCTGGTGACCAAGCAGACCAAGTTCGTGGATCGAAACTACTGCCTAAGATCCCATGGATAGAAAAATTCGGATCTACCTACAAAACGGTACTGTCGGAACTTGTAAAATCGAATGAATGGGATTTGAACTCACAGGAGTGTCCTGCAACTAAGCTGACAAACTTGGTAAAAATGGCGGCAGAGAGATCATCTATGAAATATGGGAGACCTCCGGAAAGTAGAAAACCGTGGTGGGACTGGGACTGTTCCAAAGCCCAGAAAAAGTCCTACACAATGCTCAACTTGTTCAGAAGATCGCTGGGAAATGAAACGGTTAGACAGGCTTACATTCAGTCCAATTCTGTGTACAGGCGGCTTTGTCGGCAGAAAGAGCGGGATTTCTATGCTGGACTGACGGGTCGCTTCACGGCAGCAAGAGACAGCAAAGAATTTTGGCATTTAGTCAGAGAATTTAGAGGGTTTGAGGAACGCAAACTGGGGGATGTCTCTCTCGAAGAATGGGTACACCATTTTCGGCAGCAGTGGAGGCTGGAGCGGCCGGAGGTGTCCCTTGCTGATTGCCGATCTTTCAATGTTGCTGTGCCCATGCTGGATTGCCCCTTTGTGATGGAAGAGCTGAAGCGGGTCCTATCAAAACTAAAGGACAACAAGGCCCCAGGGATAGATCGTATTGGCGCTGAATTTTACAAATATGCCCCTGACAACTATTTAGAGAAATTGTTGAGTTGTTTCAATAGTATTTATGAAACAGGAAGTGTGCCAAACAGTTTTGGTGAGTCTATAGTGTTTCCACTCCACAAAAAAGGGGACATTCATGATGCTAAGAACTATCGAGGCTTGTCCTTTATAACGTCAATGGCCAAAGTTTTCTCTGGGATGCTTGCAGACAGACTGGAAAGGTTTGTGAATGATAACACCATCTTGAATGAGGCGCAGGCGGGATTTAGGAAGGGGTACAGTACAGTGGATGCAATTTTTGTGCTGACAGGGGCGATTCATCTGAGTTTGAACCGGGGACCAAAGAAGAAGTTGTATGCGTTCTTCGTCGACTTTCGGAGTGCTTTTGATGGAGTGAGGCATGATCTTCTTTTTCAAAAACTGCGTAATCTTGGAGTGAGTGGAAGATTCATAAGTGTGCTCTCTGCTTTGTATGGGGTTGGTCGAGCTGCAGTTTGGGGTCAACAGGGGCTCTCTCAGTTCTTTGAAATCGAGAGAGGCGTGAAGCAGGGATGCTTGTTGAGCCCTTTGCTCTTCGCAATTTACTTGAATGACCTTACTGATATCCTTCCCTTTGGCATTCACGTTGGGGAAAGAACTATACCCGCACTCCTATATGCAGATGACGTCGTAATACTGGCTGAGTCGCCTCAAGACTTGCAACATGACATTGATGCCCTCGAGTCTTACAGCCGCACATGGTCGATGGAAGTAAATTTGGATAAATCAAAGGTGATGGTGTTCCGTAGAGGAGGGAGGTTGGCGGCAGGGGAGGAGTGGTTTTATGAGGGCAAGCGTCTGGACGTCGTTTCTTCATTCAGGTATTTGGGAGTTCGTCTCACGCCGAGACTTTCTTTTGCTGATCACTTGAGGGAGAAGGCATCTTCAGCCAAGAGTGCGATAAATAGTATGTATAGATGCTTTTTTAAGCAAAATAACATCCCTCTGAACTCAAAATACAAAGTTTTCATGGCGGCTGTCCAAACTATTTTGACCTATGCAGCAGAAATTTGGGGATATGGGTACTACGGGTACATCGAACAAGTTCAGACACATTTTGTGAAGATGCTGGCCAGTCTCCCATCCAATACTCCAAATTATATAGTCCTCCTGGAAGCAAATGTTGACCCTATCCATTTCACCACTCTTAGGATACACTGTAATTATGTACGAAAAGCGTTGAGAATGGCAGAATCAAGATACCCTAGAATCGTGGCTGTGGAGATAATGGAAAAGGAAATCTTCTGGGCACAGGAGATGAAAAGGGTTGCTATTGCCAATGATTGTCCTCTCGATTTAACTTTGGCTGACCCAGACCTTTGGAAGACGCAAACCGAGAACATTATGTCGGGGGTCATGAAAACTCAACAGGAGGAAATAAAGCTAAGAGCCCTGTCCTCCAGATGCACAATGTACAGGGAGCTAGATCTCAACGTCCATTCCATCAATATGAAGAAGGAAGCCCAAAGCCATCCATTTCACATCCTAAGATGGATCGTGAAATTGAGGGGTTCATTAATGGGGCTGAACCACAAACCTTTCCTGTTGGCAAATCAAGCAAGACGAGAGGAATGTTCAATGTGCAATTTAGGAGAGGTAGAAGATGTGTATCATTTTGTTGGGGTGTGTCCGGTGTTGCAGGAGTTCAGGGTTCCTTGTTTTGGAGTTAGTAGGCTGAATAGAGAGCAGGTTATGCAAATGTTGAACTATGGTGATTGGCATAATATTGCAAGGTATTGTAGAACAGCATGGAAATACAGAAACAGCCTGATAGTAGAATTTAATTGGTAGTTTGAGACCCACCAAATTGGTTTGAAATGTTCATGTAATTAATTCATGTAATGTAATTTTGTGTTGTTGTTTGTTAAAAATTAGTGATAGCTTGAAAAATTGGGGACCAATCACGCTCTCCGACAGACGGGTTTCTTTAACCCATTGTCGTATAATGCTTATATATATATAAAATTTAAAAAAAGATACATGGTGATATACATATTAATTTAAAAAAAAATAATGAAATAAAAACAATAAATAAATGATAATTATATTTTCGTAAAAAAAAAAAAAAAAAAAAAAAAAAAAAATTATTTGTTCAGGTATCGATATTTACACTTTAATTACTGTGCATGTTTACACTGTGTATAACTTTGTGAGGTCATTGTACTGATTATTAAATTTTCAGAGATTGATGAAATTTTGCCTTTACAAAAGAACTTAGTTTCACCATCTATCAGTCGTTTGCCCTTCAGGTCTATCAAAAGATTATATTTTTTAAGGAAATCTGCTCCTAATATGCCCCTTGTCGTTTTAGCTATGATGAACGACCACTGGAAAGAACGACGTAGGCCTAAATCAATGGTCATGTTTTTCATGCCGTATGTCGGAATTTCGGTGTTGTTTGCAGCATATAGTTTGTAATCTGTTTGAGAATGAATGCTATTTTTAGATGGAGGAAGAATTGAGACGTCAGCACCGCTGTCAACTAAAAATCTGATACCGGTCTTTCTATCTGTAACGAACAAACGAGATTTGCAGCTATCTTCATGAAACTCAGCAGCCGAGTTTGCTGCTACTTCGACTGCTGGCCCATGTTTTCCGAATTCTTCCATGCACAAGGTTGCTTGCATTTATCAGGATAACATCGACTACCATATAGGAAATGAAAGTAACAATATTTTCCATCAGGATTATACTTGCTGCGAGATTTACTTCTAGATCTACGGTTATATGGACTACGGCTTCTAGATCGTGATCTTGATTCGAGTGCAGCAATTTGTTTTGTCAGTGATGCGATTTGAGCAGTGAGTGTAGTCAGAATTTCGATAGTAACTTGAGTCTGGGAGATTGTGTTCTTTTGTTGAGGTATGTCTTGTTTTATGTTGTAAAGTTCGTTATGAGGGTTAATTTCTGTAATTCTGTCGGCCATAATAGATAATTTTTCTAGATTCTCTTCGCTAACAATGAGAATATTTCTAACTGAGTTAGGTAATTTATCTAGCCAAAGAGTTTTAAGAGCTTTTTGAGTCACCTCAGAGCCTGCAAGTGACTGCATTTTTCTAAGAAGCTGGCTTGGTTTCATATCTCCGAGTTCAAGGCCTGTTAACAATTTTTTTAGTTGCTTATCTTCACTTTCTTTAAATATATTTAGGAGTCTTCTTTTAGCAGCTGTATATTTTGCAAGTTCATCACTTGTAATAATGTCCCAAATGTTTTCGAGATATTTTGTTTCCAAATTAGCAACAAGTTGATTGAACTTACTGTTCTCTGTCCTTATCTTTTCGTTCAAAAACTGCGCTTCAATTTGAAAGAACCAGATTTCAGGCTTTTCTATCCAAAATGGTGGAAGTTTCAATCGGACGACGCTTGCTTCATCATTGTTTGATGTACTTTGCTGTTGGACTGGTAAACTACCTGGATGGTCATCAGCCATACTCATTTGTATTAATTTGGATAGAATTTAATTTTGCTTCTGAACGTCGGAAGTCACCAGATTTTGTAGGTGGTAATTATAATGAAAATTATTTTTACCACTACAAAAACGAGTTTTTGGAAATTCTGAAACGCAACTGTTTATTTTAACCATAACTACTCAACTCAACAACTTGCATAAATCATAACTGTTCAAAAATAAATAAAATAATTAATGGA
>JAVIWC010006595.1:0-113765 GCA_031894815.1 Creontiades dilutus | reverse complement strand
CTCAGGTTGGGCAGACAAATGTGCCTGGGAAGGAGTTGGAGGTCTCGACCTCCTCCTCTAGCCACAACAGGTCCTCCAGGACCTCAGTGGAATTTAATAATAAAAAAAAAAAAGTTCAAAACATACTAAGTACCTACCAAAATACAAAAGTTATAAGTATCAAAACATATATCTAATAAATATGAGGATGGAAATTAATCTCCAATATGGGCTAACAGCCCGTGTTAGGAAATGAGTTACTTAATTGATACACAATTTACCTACTAACAACTTTGCTCTAAATGACTATATACTTAGTTACTATTCTCCGCTAATGTTGACTATGAAGCTTACAAAATTAAGAATCTAAAATTGTAAAAAATAATCACGTCTTGCCAGTCTGAGCCTCATCATAGACCCTCGAGCATGTGGGTATCCAACAATTTATAAATATTCTTCGTTTCTGTTTTTATTAGTTCTTTTTTCACAGTCACAGGAAGTTGATTATAAACGCCTACTGCTCGATAGAGGTAACTGTTTTGTGCAAAAGTCGTTTTAGAGCGCGGTAGAGTTAAGGCCATGTCGTCTGCAGCTCTAGTATAGACATTAAGTGTTGGCAACGAAAACGCTTTTTCTTTAAATAATTGCTTTACACAACTAATGTCAACCACTTGAGGGAAAGGCAAAATGGATAAATTCCTAAAAATCGGAAGGGGCATTATAAGGGGCACTTGTCATCACTCGTAGGATTGCTTTTTGGGTGGTTAGCAGCGGTTTATGAGCGGTTTTATATCCTCCACTCCACGCCGGCAAACAGTAAAGGGAGCAGAACCAACCAGCGAGGAATAAATTATTTTTAATAGTTTTGGGAGACGATATTTTTTAACTTTGCAAAAACATTAATCATTTTCCGTGACTTTATATTTGTTTCCCGAATTTGAAGTTCCCATTTAATATGTTCATCATAAATCAGCCCTAAGTATTTTGTGTGGTTTACTTTAGACAACACTGGGCAGGTTAGACAAGACAAGTGGGAGGAAGAGAAGAGAAACATTGTTTCAACTTTCCGGAGATGGAAAAAATAAGAAAAACTTGTATGGTGTGGCACATAGCTTCATCGTAGGGGTAATATAAAAGTGTAAGGGAGTGAGGGGTAATACCGTGCATCGGGTAACGCCGCCCATGGCTGTTTCGGATGTTTGAATCGACACCAGAAACGTGGGAATGAGCGCCAATCCTAGAGAAATGTCCCGCCAACTAGGTTCTAGCGTTACCCTACCTGCAAAGTTAGCCTTCTTGAGGTGAGTGCAGTGAGTATTTTTCCGAATCGTTTGGTGTTATTTCTTGTGCATCGGAAATAAGCAATGTAACTCCCGTTTTCAACTCTTTTGGTTTATTATTCAATAATAAACCATAGTAATCGCTCTCGAAAAAAAAATTTCTAACCCCCCTGAAAATTTCATGGTTTACGTTTCAAAGGGTCTGGAATCCAAATCTGCAATAAAAAATTTTCCGTCCGTCCGCCGTACGCCGTACGCCGTACGCCGTACGCAAGATTTCTCCCAAACGGCTGGACCAAAACATCTGAAATTTTCAGGAAAAATCCATGTTGGTCCGACAACGCCCCAATTCTTTAGCCAGCTTTCTAACTCAAATTGAAGTGCCATTTAAGGGTTGTCAAAGTTTTGTAAAATCCCTAAAAACCTCAAAAAACATCAAGGCGGCCTAAATGTGGACTTGTTTTGTAGAACTTTCCATGAGGAATCGAATGAGCCCCTTCCATGGTCTGTAGGTCAAACCATTCCCGATTTATGGCATGATTAATGCGGCCAAGATTTGCGTTTTCGAGTTCTGTTATCGCCTTCTTGATAACTGGCAGTTTCCCATCTGGCCGTTCCAAGCGCCCTCAACTCGAATATGGGAGTGAGCCCATTTCCTTTAATTTTTCATTTATAAAAAAACGCTGCAAATTCTTTCACTGGGGTTTATTATTCAATTGGCTTGCGTTCATGATTTGAATTTCTACTAAGGTTTGGAGTGAGCATATTTCACTGGTGATAGAGCGATTATTGAATTTCAGGAGGCACACAAATATGATCAACTGATCAATCCAAATAGGTATTTTGGTTGAGAACAGATTTACGTGCTCTGTGTGCCTCCTGAAATTCAATAATCGCTCTATCACCAGTGAAATATGCTCAATCCAAACCTTAGTAGAAATTCAAATTATGAACGCAAGCCAATTGAATAATAAACCCCAGTGAAAGAATTTGCAGCGTTTTTGGTTTATTATTCAACAATAAACCATTGTAATCGCTCTGTAAAAAAAATTCTAACCCCCCCCCCCCCCCGAAAATTTCATGGTTTACGTTTCAAAGGGTGTAGAATCCGAATATGCAATAAAAAATTTTCCGTCCGTCCGCCGTACGCCGTACTCACGATATCTCCGAAACGGCTGGAGCAAAAGATCTGAAAAAGTCTCGAATCGGCCTAAATATTTTCCTATTTGAAGAACATACCATTAGGAATCGAATGAGCCCTTCCCCACGTCCGTAGGCCAAACCGTTCCCGATGTATGGCCCGATTTATGGTGCCAACGTTTGCGTTTTGGTTTATTATTCAATAATAAACCATAGTAATCGCTCTCGAAAAAAAAATTTCTAACCCCCCCCTGAAAATTTCATGGTTTACGTTTCAAAGGGTCTGGAATCCAAATCTGCAATAAAAAATTTTCCGTCCGTCCCCCGTACCCCGTACGCCGTACGCAAGATTTCTCCCAAACGGCTGGACCAAAACATCTGAAATTTTCAGGAAAAATCCATGTTGGTCCGACAACGCCCCAATTCTTTAGCCAGCTTTCTAACTCAAATTGAAGTGCCATTTAAGGGTTGTCAAAGTTTTGTAAAATCCCTAAAAACCTCAAAAAACATCAAGGCGGCCTAAATGTGGACTTGTTTTGTAGAACTTTCCATGAGGAATCGAATGAGCCCCTTCCCAGGTCTGTAGGTCAAACCATTCCCGATTTATGGCATGATTAATGCGGCCAAGATTTGCGTTTTTCGAGTTCTGTTATCGCCTTCTTGATAACTGGCAGTTTCCCATCTGGCCGTTCCAAGCGCCCTCAACTCGAATATGGGAGTGAGCCCATTTCCTTTAATTTGATGTAGGTCTGATATGAAATCAAGAGAGACTTTGGGTAGTATAAAGGGAACTGCAAATATGGAGCGCAGTTTAAATGATATAAGGTAGCAGAAGCAAAACGCTGCAAATTCTTTCACTGGGGTTTATTATTCAATTGGCTTGCGTTCATGATTTGAATTTCTACTAAGCTTTGGAGTGTGCGTGTTTCACAGGTGATAGAGCGATTATTGAATTTCAGGAGGCACACAAATATGATCAACTGATCAATCCAAATAGGTATTTTGGTCGAGAACAGATTCACGTGCTCCATGTATATCTCCTGAAATTCAATAATCGCTCTATCACCTGTGAAACACACACTCAAAGCTTAGTAGAAATTCAAATCATGAACGCAAGCCAATTGAATAATAAACCCCAGTGAAAGAATTTGCAGCGTTTTTTCGTTTATTATTGCATGTTTGTAACCTAGTGATGTCCGGCCGATAGCGTCGAGTTGTAGTGAATGTGGATACTGGAGTGATAGTTAGTGTAGTTAGTAGCCGATACACGGGTTGAAGCATTCTGATAATATATAGGTAAATATTATTCAATATTATTACTGGGGTTTAATATTCAATTGGCTTGCGTTCAAAATTATTGAATTATGAACGAATGATGAAGATTATTGAATTTCAGGAGATATGCATGGAGAACGAAAATGTGTTCTTTTTAGATTAGTATTCATGTATTAGTACGCAGAATTTCATCATATTTCTGAATCACTAACCAAATTTAAGTTTTGATTGTAAATGAAGTCAGCGTGAATGAATTACGAAAAACGTAAACATTGGGGTAATGCCGCCCATCGTATCGGGGGATGCCGTGCATTTCTGAAACGTCAAAAAAAGATGGAAAAGAACAACAAATAACCAACAAAGCGCCAAATTCAGCTGGATTTTGATCAACTCACTACTAGTAGCAGAGATGGGGTTCAGAAGAAGAAGAAGAAAGGTGGAAATCATGAAAAAATTGAAAGACCTCAAAAAAGAAAGAGAAGCGCAAGAGAACCAGAAGTGAGAGCAGGGACAGTGATGACTGGGGAGATATCCTTTGTTGTAGACACAGACGAAGATGTTGAAGAATTCTTGACTTCGTCTTTTGTGGACAGCTTGTGTACAATTTGCCAAAAAGCCGATAATAATTCGCAAAAGTGGAATTGCGAGCACTGCAATCACAGCAGCCACTACATGTGTTCCATGGGACGACCTGATCACGGACTATGTGATGTATGCAAGGCTATTTTATAATTTTGTAAAGAATGAAAAGCTAAATATTAATGTGGTTTCAAAAAAGTTCTACATACAAGACTGTAGTTTAACTATTTCTAAGGCATCGTTCATTTTAACTATAGTTTATTGACCGTTTTCATGGTTTTTATTGTTATAAATACATTTAACCTTCTAACTTTGGAAAAAAATGGGTTGAATGACGGTTGCGAGGGGAACATGATTGAGTTCTCGAGGTTGGGCGTCATTACCCCACAGTGTGGGCGGCATTACCCACAGTGTGGGAAATGCCGCCCAAAGCACTTTATTAACATTCACGGCTGTTTTTCCTTTAAGAATCCTTTTATGTAAGGGAAATGCTCAGATATCGGAAATAGAATAAATTATAGAGCTATTCGTGCAAGAAGAACATTTTTATGACGTTCTGTCCCTTAACTGTATGGTTTTAAAGTTAAGTGCACGGTATTACCCCTCGTTCCCCTTCATATTTCAAACGATAGGTTTTCTTAAACATTATAGATAATTAAGTTCGGTAGGATTCACGGCAGATGTTCGCTCTTTCCGTGGGTAAATCTACCTTTACTTCGGTTCTGGCACGGCAAGCCATTCTGTAGCAGGTAAAATTATGATACGATCAAATTGAAATTAAATTCATATTAAATGATTAAATCGTATTTCTCCTAATAAGCCTCCTAATGAAGTGAACAATCAAAAAATGATAAAACTATAACATTTCTCTCGTTCTTCCATGCGCAGACTGAATTATTGATTTGTGAGATATTAAATTAGGCTGGTTTTAAGCATTTCATGTTCACGCATGCGCAGCAACTAATAACGATTTATCATTGCGATCATACCGAGAGTATTAAACCGGCATTTTCCAACTACGCTCCAAAGTCGCTCTTTTTTCGCATGCACTGAATCATACATTTTCAAGTACTCCTTAATAATTCAGAAAGCTCTTTAGTTAGCTCTTTATCACCGAATTTTGATGAGATCGGACGACTAGAAAGTTAGAAAATGGTATACCGAATTGTACGATTGCGCTACAGCCTAATCCACACATTCCTTGAATTCAAAATGATTTGTTCCGCTGTTCTTCTGATCGGAAAGGTGAATCAACAGTTGATTTTTTAAAATTTTTTCAAGTAATACAACGTAGAAAAATTTCATATAAGGGAAAGTGCCCGAAAATCCCTGTTTGCTGGGGGAGAAGGCACG
The DNA here is from genome assembly GCA_031894815.1 of Creontiades dilutus. Taxonomy (NCBI): domain Eukaryota; kingdom Metazoa; phylum Arthropoda; class Insecta; order Hemiptera; family Miridae; genus Creontiades; species Creontiades dilutus. The sequence continues at coordinate 108,159 of JAVIWC010006595.1, read as the reverse complement.
AGATCACCATTTGAATCAGGGAAAAAATATAAAATCCTATGTCAAAGTAATATTGGTTTATTATTGAATGATAAACCATTGTAATGGCTCTTGAAAAAAAAAAAAAAAAAATTCTAACCCCTCCCCCCTGAAATTTTCATGGTTTACGTTTCAAAGGGTGTAGAATCCAAATCTACAATAAAAAATTTTCCGTCCGCCCGCCGTACGCCGTACGCACAATTTCTCCCAAACGGCTGCAGCAAAAAATCTGAAATTTTCAGGAAAAATCCATGTTGGTCCGACAACGCCCCAATTCTTGAGCCAGCTCTCTCACTTAATTTAAAGTGCCCTTTAAGGGTTGTCAAAGTTTTGTAAAATCCCTAGAACCTCAAAAAAAGTCAAGGCGGCCTAAATTTGGATTTTTTTTTTTAAGAACTTTCCATTAGGAATCGAATGAGCCCCTTTCCAGGTCCGTAGCTCAAACCATTCCCGATGTATGGCCCGATTTATGCTGCCAACATTGCATCCACATTCAGTACATCACTAGGTTACTGCAATCAAAACAAAAACAACAGGGTTTTTTTTTGTTTTGATCGCAGTAACCTAGTGATGTACTGAATGTGGATACTGGAGTGAACTCCTAAAAGGGTTTATAGCCGATACAAGGGTTGAAGCATTCTGATTTGCATGCTCCATCTTACGAAATTTAAAATTTTCAAATATAATTTTTTTCCATTGTAATCGCCCTTGAAAAAAACGCTGCATATTCTTTCGCTGGGGTTTATTATTCAATGATTCATGATTTGAATTTCTACTAAGCTTTGGAGTGTGCGTGTTTCACAGGTGATAGAGCGATTATTGAATTTCAGGAGGCACACAAATGTGATCAACTGATCAATCCAAATTGGTGTTTTGGTTGAGAACCGATTTAAGTGCTCTATGCATATCTCTTGAAATTCAATCATCGCTCCATCACCTGTGAAACAGGGACAGTCCAAAGCTTAGCAGAAATTCAAATCATGAATCATTGAATAATAAACCCCAGTGAAAGAATTTGCAGTGTTTTTTACAAAAAGCCGATTTTAGGTTGATATTGTCGATTTTACTCGCTTTCAGGATTCAAACGTAATTTTTTCCCCAAAACATAACGTGTGTATCAATTTTATTTGGACGTACCGTTGAAAACGGGAAGTTACAAAACGTGTTTGTTATGAGCAAGAGAAAACGTGGAACAATAGTCGTTATTACATAAATTTTCAGTATTTGATCTTTGGTCTATTTTGTTACATTCTAAGTATGTTTAAATTTTCTTTTTCCTTAGAGAGACAGGGAATTTGACGCTCTTTTCAACGGTGTCCTCAAAATTGGTTTTAGGGTAGTTTAAGAGACTTGTGGCCATATTTGTGACGTGAAATCAGAAACAAAAAATCTTGGACGTGAAATAACTCGAGAACAAAAGCACCATAAAAGGCTAGGGAGGGATTTTTGTGGAGGGATTAGCTTTGGAATTGACCCTTAAAGTATGGTGAACTTTTGTCTGAAAAAGATTGACTTGGAAGCAAAATAAAATTCTGTCAATGACTTATAATAACAGTTCTTTCTATGTTTAATTTCTCTCAGCCGTGGAGGCCTACTACGGAATATTTTAAGATTGTGATATAATTTGATGGGGCCTGAAGGCCCCTAATTATACTATTAATAATGACCCATATACAGGTGTTACGAATAAGGGGAAGCTATGTGCTACACCTAACTAGATGTGTGTTTAGGATAGACTTTTTCTACTTCTTGCTCGGAATGTAGGGCGTCCCCATTTTCGAAGCAAAAACTGATATCGCGAGAAGAAATCAAACGCCAGCCTTTGAATAGCAAAAAGCCGTAACACCCAGGAATAGCCTGCCGCATTTATCCAACCAAGTTCTCTCTCGGTCTAAACCGGGAAAAGGCGTCCCCCGTCTTGAGGATCCTCGACGGTCTATTTCTGCGGTATCTTGACCTAGGAGCTCTGCAGGACTTGAGATGGGGGATCTAAATGGGGGCCATTACCATACCAATCAATGTAATGTATACCACGGGAATTTCAAGACCCCACTCGCTCTGCCACCTCTATCTTACACGACCCTGGAGACGAGAGGGGGATCCCCAATTGCTTTTGTGGTCGATGAGCGATGGTTAGGGAACATGCATCGCCTCGAGGCTGAATGTGAAATTTTCAGCGGCGCATAATGGGGCTCCTTGGGTGCATCGAGTCATCAAAACCGCTAGAAGGGTCTTATGCTAAACCGAAGCAGCGCCATTTATCAGGCTGAAACCTCTATCTTAACGAAACAGAATAATCCGCTGGCCTTGACTTTTCCATCCTGGAAGGGGAAGAGCGATAAGTCATAGGAGGTTGGTTTCCCGAAAAGCAATTAATGGTTTGTTTTGATGAATATGTATTATAAGAATGAAACGGTTGCAATTACGGGACTCTAAGAATTTTCGTTTTTGACATTTCATGTCTTTGCTATGGCACACAACCAAATTGTCGTTATGTCACGTTACGTTACGTAACGAAATATGCTCAATGATTATTATGATTCGTAGAAGTGAGGTATATGATTATAGCTGAAATTTGGCTATATGATTATTATGATTTGGCTGGTAGCCTCCTTAGGACGTGAACAATAAGGTGCAGATGGTCTTGATCAGCAGAGTGGCTCCTGAAGCTAACTTCTTTCCTATCAACTGTGGAAAGCTGAAATTTGGCTGGTAGCCTCCTTAGGACGTGAACAATAAGTTGTACAGGGTCTTGATCAGCTGAGTGGCTACTGAAGCTAACTTCTTTCCTATCAACCGTAGGAAGCTGAAATTTGTCTCGTTAGGACATGAACAACAAGTACTACGCTACTGGAGTAGGTGATGTAGTCTGGCTCGAATACACAGAAGAAAATGTCCCAATGTGTTGCAGACTCGTATGCAAGCATTTATGATTCTTAGAAGTGAGGTAGTTAGGTACCTATATGATTATAGCTCCTAAACTTTTCCATTTAGGTTTGTAAACAAATCCATGTCAACCTTACATGGATACCTAGTATGTAGAACATATAACATACATACCGTTCTTTTACTAGCCACGACGATATATGTATGGATGTAAATAATAAATAAAAATATGAGTTTAATTTTTGTTTTCTTTATATTGAAAAAAATGTAATTCACAGAGGAAGACAAGATTGCTAGAAGATGGAAGGGAAGAAGGAGGGAGGGGAAAGACATGAAATGTCCTAATGCGTTGCAGACTTGTATGCAAGAATTTTTCGTACGGGTTTGTCGCAACTACTACACATGGATGTGAATATTATGTTTGGTATTGATAGACATCCGTTTAATTTTTGCTTTATTATTTCAATAGTAGGCCTTTGTAAACGTCTAGCAACCATTTTTTATAACTCTCCCTCAAATTTTATAAATTTTAAATTTCAAGGTGCCTTGATCACAAATCCGCAATGTCCGTCCACTTAGAGCCATCATAGGCCTTCGAATTTCAAATCCGTTCTTGCGCACGTGGTTTCCATTTTGGGTCTGGTTCGTTACAACTTCCAGCCAGCCGTCCTCTAGGGAGGATCGGAACTAGGTCTGACGATTTCGCTTGTGGCTTCCCATTGCCTCACGCCCCTGGGTTGAGAGCGATTTGGATTCACGTGATATCGAGATCACAGGTGAACTGCCTAACGACTGGACATGTATACAACAGTTGATAGGATTTTGGCCCTAATCATTTTTGCCTACCGGATTCGAACCGGGCTAGTTAGTACTCCCACTGAAAGTAAACAGCCAAAGGACTGATGCCATAGCTCGCTCGAACAACCTGTCCCCCAAGTAAGAGGTAATCTTCAAACTTTTAACTTTAAGAATTTAGTGGAGTTTTTCAGTAATTATTTTAAGCTAATTTTTTGACATATTAGTGATTTATTTTGGTATAAAGTGATTGAATAATGGATTGTCCATATAATGGCAAAAACGAAGCGATGCAGAATAACGTTTTGGTACATCAACTGTGCCAAGCCAAACCTCAACAACCCTCAAGTAATGCCATTCGTTCCTGTTGCACTCTATATATGAGGAAATAATCTTAGTTATTCAATATAAGTAAAATGTGCTACCAGGTAGAGGTTCCGTAGATATTAGAGGCGAGGAAGGTTTGTAAAACAGTAATTTGTTGTTTTATAAAACAGGTTTCGAGCCAGTAAGGTTTACTAAGGTGTGGTACACAGATGGGTCCGTCCTCTGGGCTCGACCGCAACCATATAACAAGCGGAAACCCATGCTATAGAAATATGTGCACAGGAGATTGCCAGGAAACGACTCAAAGGTGCAACAATATTTATACTATCTGACAGCCAAGCAGCACTAAAGGCTATTTCTGCCTTCTCGGTAACTTCAAAGCTGACTTGGAGTTGCCTAAACTCCCTCAAGGCAGCGGCCCAGGGCAACAAACTCATGCTGCTATGGGTACCGGGTCATGAGGGAATAGAGGGCAACGAGGAAGCTGATCGCCTTGCTAAAAAGGGATCAGAGTCCAACCCAATTGGACCTGAACCCCAACTAGGGGTTACCAAGAGTTATATAACTCAACAGGTTCAGAAATGGGAGGACAAAACACGCACAGAATACTGGCACAACGCTCCTAAGCAGAGGCAAGCCAAGCGGTTTCTTACAATCTCAAGGAAACGCGCAAAAGCCCTTCTATCATTGAGGCGCAAAGACCTTCGCAAACTTGTGGGTCTTCTTACTGGCCACTGACCCCTAAGGTATCACCTAAACAAAATTGGTAATTCCAGGACAGTAGAATGCCGGCTCTGCTGCGAAGAGGTGGAAACAGCAGAACACATACTTTGTACTTGTCCTGCTGTCGCATCAACTAGATTCCGGCATTTCGGGAAGGGTGCCCTAACACCCTCTGATATTGCCTTGGAAACACCTGAAAACCTCCTACACTTTGTGAACGAAGAGGTTATTAAAAAGGTTATGAATTAAAATGGGGACAGCGTCACAATAGATCCTAGCGGTCTCAGTGACCAGGGGCTCCTCCCATCCCTTATCGGAAAAAAAAGTCATTCGTTCCTGTTGCACTCTATATATGAGGAAATAATCTTAGTTATTCAATATAAGTAAAATGTGCTACTAGGTAGAGGTTCCGTAGATATTAGAGGCGAGGAAGGTTTGTAAAACAGTAATTTGTTGTTTTATAAAACAGGTTTCGTGCCAGTAAGGTTTACTGGTTTAATAAATAAATCTGGGTAGTGAGAATAAAAGAGGTGGCAAGTGGGAAAAACAGGGTGGTGAGGTTATGAGGTGGTAAGGGTGTGAGATGAAGGGAAAGGGGTTGAAGGGAGGGGAGGTTCCTATTACCCTGGGAAATGATGGAAACCGGTGAGGGTTTGAGAGGGAGGGAGTATCGCCCGAGGGAGCCCTGATTTCCCCTTTAGAAAGACTCTTAGCCGCCTTTCTTAGGGCTCGAGTCGTTATTGCCGCCCCTTCACGGGCCCTTCGCGGTCCTTCGTGGGCGCTTTATGGGCGCGAGGTGGTGAAGGGTGGTGAAGGCTGCATTATAAAACTGATGGTCTCTGGGACTAACAAGGTTGACTTCTCTACGAGCATAGCCGAGGGTGTGTAATGAAATAAGGACTTCCCTCTCTATGGGGAACTCACTTACCATCGGGGCATCAACTAACTAGAGGATGTCGCTTACTGAGGTCGTCTATAAACCTTAAGATGATTTCACTGATTTGTGCAACAGCTTCGTGCTAGTCCGGGTTATCCTCAAACAGATTGCAAGTAATTGGTAAGTGGGCTACGTGTTTCTCTACATTCAGTCTATATTCTTCTCCTTATGGGAGCTTTACGGACGAGAGGGGATGAGCAGGGGTGAAGACTGCATGGTCTGGTAAAACTGATGGTGACGGGGACTAACCAAGGTTGGCTTCTCTACGAGCACAGTTAAGGGGTGTAATGAAATAAGGACTTCCCTCTATAGGAAACTCACTTAACAAGGGATCACACACTAACTCGAGGATGAATGCCTACGGAGGTCATCCATAAACTTTAAGATGATTTCCCTCATTTGTACAACCACTTCCTGCTACTACGGGTTATCCTCCAGCAGGTTGCAGTTGAGGCGGAATTGTGGGATTGACCGATCAAAGAGCTTGAATGGCAAAACATTAGGCACACTTATTTCTATGCTCCATCTCAAGGGATGTACAATGCGCCTCACCGTTTTTCACATGTGTTTTGCTACTCACTCAGCCCTATTTCTATTCTGTTTGTTTTCAGTTCCGTTATCTACTTCTGCGTTTTTTATGTTATTTCTGAGTGTTAGCTAAGTATTACGATGAATAATAATTCATTACAACCTTTCTCTCATCGCTCTCTTTCCGGCTGCCAGCTCTTTGTGGGGACCTCTTACAAGTTCCCCTCCTGCGTACAAACTACATGTTCAACTCCCCCACTCCCCAGATAATGGGATTGGCAAATATAGCTTTTCCAAGTCGAATTGAGAATTTTCCAAACCAAATTGAGATTTTTCCAATCCAATTTGAGAATTTTCAAAACCAATTTGAGAATTTTCCAAATCAATTTGAGAATTTTCCAATCTAAGAAACTTTTACTACTAAGAAGGAAGAGGGTGTTTTCCAAACCGAATTGACAATTTTTTAAGGCAATCCAAGACTTTTATTGAAAACCAAATTAGTGAAGCAAAATGAAAGAATAGTTCTATGAACAAATTAACATTGAAATAGAAAGACAAAATGAACGAAGAATACTTCATAAAAATTACGCTCTTGTTAAGAACAGAAAAAATCGAGGCCACTCCGCATTTTAGTTTTTGTTGACTTCAATAGACCAGCCAAACGCAGTATTCTTCGTTCATTTTGTCTTTCTGATTTCAATGTTAAAACTCATGTTTTTGTTTATTTGTTCATAAAGTGCTATTCTTTCATTTTGCTCCACTAATTTTGTTTTCAATAAAAGTGTTGGATTGCCTTAAAAATTGTCAATTCGGTTTGGAAAACTCTCTCTTTATTTTCAGTAGTGAAAGTTTCATAGATTGGAAAATTCTCAAATTGATTTGGAAAATTCTCAAATTGATTTGGAAATTCTCAAATTGATTTGGAAAATTCTCAAATTGGTTTGGAAAATTCTCAATTCGGCTTGGAAAATTCTCAATTCGACTTGGAAAAGCTATATATACCTCCGGGATATTGATATCTTTAATGGGTCTCGGGCTAAATTAATTAAGGCCTTAATGAACATTATAAGTGGAGAGTTTCTCAGCGGAGAGAGCTTATCAGTACGAGCGAATACCTTTATCTTTTTGTTATAATTATGTAATTGGGCTTTGCCCGTGTATTAAAATAAAATCAAATAAAATTACACTTTACCAAACTGAACTATTCCCATCTGTCAGTCGTAAAAAAGTGTCTGATTCGTGATGGTAACCCTAGACATCACTGCCTATGCTGCAGGGAACATTGAAAATATAAAATCCTGCCAATTCGAGCCATAACTCCCGCCAATTATATGACATGCGTATGGAAAATGAGAAATTTACTCAGACGTATTCCATTTGCAAATGATTGTAATCCGTCTTTGGTTATGAAAAACAAGTCATTCGTTCCATTGCCATAGCCCGTCCTGATCTTTGGGCGCGCCGTTAGTTTCAAGAGAGGATCCGCCACTGCCATGAACTTCAACTGGTTTTCGTTTATCCGCTTCAAATTCAGCAACAGATCGTTTCTGTGTATGAAGAAGGTGTAAGGATTGAGTCACTGGTGAGGAGGTGGGTGCGCGAATATAAGGAGAAAAGACATACACTTGAGGATGAAGAAAGAAGCTGACCTTCAATTCTCTGTATTTCTTTGAGTTCGCATAATCTATCATCCATGAGATGTCTTGAAAAACTAGATTTTCATAAACTTTGAGCCTGGTGGATCCCTAGTGAGCAGACCCCCAGACGGACACCAAAACTTGACGCTTGAGGAATTACGTTCTAGGACTCGGAAATTCTTAGAAATCCACGAAGAGAAAACTGACGGTTAATGAGATGAAATGAAAAGAATGCACCTGCTTCTTCTCCTAACCAGAATTGAAGCTTGGGAGATAACGTAATGGATAGTATAATCGAGCATCAACCGAGTCTTTTAAAACCACGCAGTCTCACTCACACCATGCGTTAAAGAACTTGTAAAAGTTGGTGACAGAAACCCAGCTGTAAATCGGGGCTTTCTGCAACCCAACCGGCTGCCTGATCTGACCACCCAACCAATTTTTTCAAATGATGAGAAACGAATAATCGTACAGCAACTCGATTGGACTCATTTCATTCAAAGAACAAATTTCTATCTGAATCAAACCAAAAAACTACCCTCTTACATCCTACGTATTAGGGACATCGATTTTTTCGTAGTTTCATCCTTAAATATTTCCCTTTAGAGTTAATTGGTCAAAGTTACACGCATCCGGGATCGATGTTGTATTTTTGAGCCAAATTTCGTAAACTAGTTCCGGAGAAAAGCCTCGGATGGCGGACGATTCTATTTTGGTTTATTATTCAACAATAAACCATTGTAATCGCTCTTGAAAAAAAAATTCTTAACCCCCCTCTGAAAATTTCATGGTTTACGTTTCAAAGGGTGTAGAATATTTTCCGTCCGTCCGCCGTACGCACGATTTCTCTCAAACGGCTGAAGCAAAAAAGCTGAAATTTTCAGGAAAAACTCATGTTGGTCCGGCGACGGCCCAATTCTTGAGCCAGCTCTCTCACTTGATTTAAAGTGCCCTTTAAGGGTTGTCAAAGTTTTGTAAAATCCCTAAAAACCTCAAAAAAAGTCAAGGCGGCCTAAATTTGTACTCTTTTTGAAGAACACTCCACGAGGAATCGAATGAGCCCTTCCCCAGGTCCGTTGGTCAAACCATTCTCGATCTATGGCCCGATTTATGGTGGCAACATTCGCGTTATTTTGGTTCATTATTGTTTTTGTGTTGATATTAGTAACCTAGTGACGTAGTGATGTAGTGATGTATTAATGTGGATACTGGAGTGAACTCCTAAAAGGCTTTGTAGCCGATACACGGGTTAAAGCATTCTGATAACCATTAAAAAAAAGAGAAAAAAGACTGCAAATTCTTTTACTGGTGCTTGCATTTTTCAATAGGCTTGCGTTCATGATTTGAATTTATACTAAGCTTTGGAGTGTGCGTGTTTCACAGGTGATAGAGCGATTATTGAATTTCAGGAGATATGCATAGAGCACGTAAATCTGTTCTCGACCAAAATACCTATTTGGATTGATCAGTTGATCATATTCGTGTGCCTCCTGAAATTCAATAATCGCTCTATCACCTGTGAAACAGGGACACTCCAAAGCTTAGTAGAAATTCAAATCATGAACGCAAGCCAATTGAATAATAAACCCCAGTGAAAGAATTTGCAGCGTTTTTATTTGATTCTTGTATTCTATGTACCTATCCTTTGATTGGGGGGAGGAGAGGGGGGGGGGGTTAATGGTTTAAAATAGGTCGGCTTGGTGAATTTTCATTATTTTTCATCAGTTTAGTTTGTTTTGAAGTTTATTTTTCCAAAATGTTCTTTATTGCTTGTTTTGTAGATAATTTTTTTTTTTCAAGAGTGTTCTTGAATGTTGGCCCTTCATACTGACTATGGTCAAAAACATGAAAAAGGATGTTGAAAATTTCGTTTTCAAGGAAAATAACCATGAAGGCCATTTAGGGACCTCTATTACATGGCATAATCGTAGTCAGAGATTTTCCTATAAAAAGAGAAATTTCCTATTATAAATTCCCCTTAATGATTAATTATAATATCCCATTATTAACTCCCCTCTCCCCCAATAAAAATCGGTAGAACACGGTGTTTCGCCCATCCCGATCACACCTTCGGACCACTGCGAAGCGTTAATACAAGGTGACCGAAAAGGTTCTAATGTTGTTTGTTTCGAGTCATTTTTACAAATGATGAAGTTAAACCCGAAATATTTTTCCAAATCTTCAAAAAACCTGAACGTCTAAGGTCGTATTTCTACCATCTCATCTCAATGAATTAGATTGACAAAAATTACGTCGTTTGAATGTCCTGCTCTTTCCTCTCTCCTGATTTCATCTTGAGCATAATGGAACGCGTACTTCAACATAAATTCACGTCTCACGCTTTCCATTTACAGTAATTGAGCTGCCTGAGCCCATAACGACCTATTCGAGAGGTGGAGTGATGAAATCTCCGAGCCTGTCAGATATTCACTGGGTTGCCCTTCAAGTTGGGGTTTTGATCACGCTAATGGTCCCAAACGCGAGCGAATGTGTCTCAATGGCCCTTTTCAAAGATCACAGCGAATCAATGGAATTCAGCCTTCGCCTTCGGAGAATCTTCCCAATCAGTCTAGTGCCTCTGGGGTCTTGATTGGGGAAGGTCTTGATTGGATGGGGAAAAATCCGAACTTTGGTCTGTCGAGCTCCTGTTAATTACCTAAAAAGTTTTTTATCAAACTAAAAACAGTACATCCCACGCTTTAAAAAGTCCCTGCCATTCACCGTGATCATATGTGAACCCACGTGATTCTGCTTTCGAGTGAACTTATTGGTAAAGAAAAATATGTTTCAAGTTTCGGGAGATGAAATTTTTTTTCTCTAAAATAAAAACTTCTACTTGCATTTTGCCTTTTCCACCGTTCTCAACGATTTTCATTTCGAAACTCTAATTTCTGTAATTTTCATGTATGATTTTCAGCTATGGATTTCATAGCTCAGAAATCAATGATCAGTATTCATAGGTGAAAACGTAAAATCCACCAAGAATCACTTTTTCAAGTTTTAAAGGTCCGATCGCGCTTAAATTATCACGATAAACGATGAAAAACACTATAATAATGAAAGGCACTATAATATGGTATATAATAATAATTATTATTATTATTATATTATATATTATAATATTATATAGATATTATATACTCTAGCTAATATATCTCTAGTAGCTTCTCCGCATGCGTGAACCTAAAATTCTTTAAAAAGTCGGATTCCGTTTCTCATCCGATTTTGATGATATTTTTAGTGAATGTAACGTGATACGAATATATCAACGACACGACAACGTGTTGCTCGCATTGTTTCCAACCAATGCGTTGGTTACCAACTACCAACGGTTTCTTAACCGTTCAGCTGACTTTACTTCCCCAACAAAGTGAAAAATGATGATGACTTTTAATCGTAATCAGATGAATAATGATGATCATGAAAGCAGTCTATTAATGTTGCATTTGAAATAAATATGTTTCATAACAGTTTATTCGATATTGCTTTCCCAAAAGAGTGGAATCTAATGTCCATTATTACTTTTTTTAACAGTGTGGAAAAGATTATAAAATGTGGAAATAGCACCTAATGTGTTTGCCTCTGGGTATGTCTTTTGGCTGGGGGTCATTTGACAAAATTCGTCCCGTAACATCATAACGCGATAAACATAAACAAACAACATGAGAACGTGGTGCATTTGCTTCTAACTCATGCGTTTGGGTTATAAACAGACACGGTCATGATTTTGGTTAATTACTTTAAATAATAAACCCTTGTAATCGATCATGAAAATCAAGATTTTAACCCCCCAACATTTTACGTTTCCAGATGTGTAGAATTCGGAAATCGAATAAAACATAATAATTCAAAAACGCTCCAAATTTTAACACAGAGGTTTTGATTACAATTCTCTTGAGGGGAGGGGGGGGGGGGAAGGCTTTCGCATTAACTAGGGCAGGGGTTTTTCGGTTGTTGAAGTGGTCATAATTAATCAGCATCAAGCTTGTGGGGGAATGCTAGTGATTTGGAGCGTTAGGACAGTTACAATAAGGGTCAGTGGTCGTAACCACGCTCTGCTACCATGTGAGGTGATGGAATGGTATAGTTACCTTTTCCAATGAGCAGAATGCGGATATCATGCTCCGCCACGCTCAGAGACCCATGAAACGTTTGATTTCAGAGACCCACGCCAACTAACCATATCCATCACACTCCCAGGGCTCTGAGAAAAGCCGGGGGGGGGGGAGGGGGAAGGGTTCAGAATGGAGGAATAACTCTAAATAAATATATCATAAATGGGGGGGGGGGGGGGGTCGCAATTACTAGGGCAGGCGTTTTACGATTATTAAAGCGGTCTTAATTAATAAGCATTAAGCTTGTGGGGGAATGCGAGTGATTTGGAGCGTTAGGACAGTTACAATAGGGGTCAGTGGTCGTAACCACGGTCTACTACCATGTGAGGTGATGGAATGTTATAGTTAGAAACCATATCCATCACACAATTAAAAAAAATAGAAATCTCTAAAACTTTCTATGAAAGGGGGTATATTTTTTGTTGGATTAAGATAGAAATGAGTTCCCTGAATCAAATGAGACCGTTTGAATGCTGTTGTTGTCCGCTCACTATTTGAAAAACCTCATCTTCGGTAGTTGAAAGTTGCTCAGGTAGATGGTCGAGCTAAAGGCCCGGGCGACAGAGCCAGTTCAACGGGAGGTCTGAGCTCAGGGTGGCAGCCGAAGTATTTTCATATTGAATAGAATTACACGATATGAAGGAGCAAGGAGCCGAGTTTAGACAGGTAAAGTACCACAGCCCGGTCAACTGTACATATGTGGATTTACGCAGAAGGGCTGTCTAATACAGAAATAATAGAACTATGTGTGGGTTGAGTATCTTTTTCTTGGTCGGGCACAACATTTCATAATTGCTAATGCGATTAAATAAGAATCAAATAAATTAAAAATGCTTTAAAAAAATTAAATAATGGGTTCTAGTGGGTACTTGCTCCCAAAAGGGAGGTCTCTCGAAGGAAGTCGTTTAGAAGGCGGCGTACGTTCATGTCACCCAAATTCCCCTCAACTTTCGCACCCCCAACACCCCAACTTGTTGCTGAAAGGTTATTCTCGGCAGCGTCCAACAAAGTTTTTTTGTCTTCTTTTTTTTTTTTAACCGGCGATAACCCGACTGGAACCTCCTTTTCCCGACTTTGCGAGGAAAAGAAAACGGACGGTTGGTATTAACTTGAGAAAGAAAGGAAAACAGGTGAGCGTCGCGCCGGCAAACTTCCCTTTTCGGCGGAGAACCCAAAACGTTCGTTCTATTTTATTTATCGAGTTTTCGAGGGCGCCTTAAAAGCCGGTAGGTCGAAGTAGATTTCCTTATTCTGTCTTCTGAGAACATCCATTTCTACACCTTGTTCCTACACAGTAATATTCATATGCTACTGTGTTCGGAAGAGAGTATTACGGCCAAAACTTCGAGCAGGGCCTTTGCCACTGTTAAACCTTTCTTCAACATCTTCCGAGAATGTTGAAAAATTACTTTTCTCCCTAGAATAATGTACTTTATCATTTCAGGAGTTCTTAAATAGCCGTAACAACAACCTGTTCTGTGATGATGAGTTTCTTAGCAATGTTCTCAAAGAATTTGAACAGGCAAATATTATTTTCTTAGTAACTGATAAATTACTCGTTATTCCGTTTCGAGAACATGTTTACAGCCAGAGTTGAGATGTAATCATTAGTTTGAGGAATGAATAATTTTCCGATTACTTTCATCGTAATGACGTATATTTGGCTAGTAACAATTTCAGTAAAAAGGAGATTGAAAATCCGAAGTTTTGGGGTTGTAATTACTCCAGAAGTAATCGCAATTACCATTCCAATTACTGCAATGGTAATCGTTAAAACAATTACTTTTTCCGATTACAAGTAATGGTAATCGAAAAAACGATTACATTTTCCAATTGCAAATAATGGTAATTGAAAAAACGATTACGATTACTTGTTAATCGTCATTCCGATTAAATTAATTCCTCACAAAAACCCTGTATACTGTATACAGTATATCGATAGTAGAAGTGTGAAAGTCCGTAAGTTGAAAAATAAAAATTTTGCAGGAGAATATATGTCATTAGTTTCGGAAAATTTCAACTTACGGGCTTTTACACTTTTACAATCAATGTATAGCTAATAGCAAGTATAGCTAATAGCAAGTGTTGAATAGATAACATCTGTATTATACGATAATAAATAGATAACATTGTGTCATCTATCATTGTGGCATCAATTCGCATTCTACCAATGCAGTAATCGGATTAAAAAGTAATCGAATTACCAGTACTCCATTCCGATTACTATTACAGTAATTGGAATGGTAATCGCGATTACCTGTCTTCAAAAGTAATTGGAATTCGTAATGGGTAATCGAATTAATTTCCTAACATCTCTGTTTACAGCTTAACTATCTGTTAATAGTTGATGTTTAAATAAATAGAAGGTGGTACAAATATTAGGATCCGGTTATTGTCTATAACTCCTGTAACAGAGCCCACTCACAACAGTAATGCTCCCGCATATTCTAATGATGTGACCCCCAAAATTGATAATGAAAACATTCTTACTTTTTTCAGTAGATTATTGCCTAGCAAGTTTTTATAAATCACCTTTATTGTTTGCAATTTTCAACAGTTTTGTTTTGCTGTCTTTAAGAATGAATCTGTTCTTGTTGTAGTCTGAGTGTTCAACTATTTTGATCAAATCGAGGGAATAGTTGAAAAACAATAGCCACGCAAATTTTTTCATTCTATACCCCCCGAATTTCTAAGGTAGTAGCGAACAAATGAATTCGTAATCTGTCGTAACGGATCTAACTGTACTTTTTATTTTTAATGTAGCAGGGGGACAAGCCACCTATGCTCTTGTTTCCTTACGAGAGAATTCCCAAACATATAGCTTGATTATGTGGCAAGAAACTGGGGTATTGGGAAAAGCAATCAAGAATGACACAGTGTAACCAAACGCCTCTAGAATAATTATTCTAGAATTATAATGCTAGAATTATGATTATTCTTGAATTATAATTCAACCTGGTGATATAGCAAAGTTCTGTACTGAAGAAGAGATAGTGCTGGTAAGGAAATTAAAAAGACACTTTTTACTGGATGAGTACCTAAAGAATTTAGGACACGATAAAAAGAAGCTTTAATCCTGAATAACTCGGAATACAAGCCTTTTAAAAAAAGTGTTGCAGGTACTTCTGTGTGCGGGTGTTGAAAAGTAAAATCTATCAAACCTTATCTCATGTAGTTGCCGCCCGATCTCACAAAATTTGGGGCTTAAAAATTAATATAGAATAATTGGTAATTTGAATTTTATCCAACTTTATGAAGATATGAAGATACCACTCCGAATTCCGTCTGTTTTGAGAAGAGAGTCACATGCTTACTCACTCACGTACTTGTCAAAATTCAATCTAATTTCTGCTCTAAGAATCAGGCGATTCATTCAACTCACTGTCGATTATGCATACTTTCCTTGTGGCTCCCAATGTACAAGGGCTCAACTTGTATAGAAGTAATACACCTTTGAATAACACTGGCCTGCAGACAAAATAACCTTCAAGTTGCCGATTTCTTTTAATGAATCCTAGGTGGTTTTGAGGATGCTCAATCCGACAACAAGACTCGTTTTTATCGGTTTGTTCGAATGGGACCTTTTTCGGCTAGTTTTAGTTTTTATGGACCTTCCTTTGCACTGAGTTTTGCAGTAACCACCGACTTCCCCAAACTTCTTCGAAAGACACACATCTTTCAAGAAATGCATAGCCCATTCTGAATATTTACTCAATTCTAACCTAAAACCTATTTAAACCATCAAATATCTTAAAAAAAAAAAAACTGAACAAAAATGAGCAAAAATTGAAATTTTCACAAGTCTTTCTCTCATATTGTTTTCTCTACTCACTCCTCTCTTAGGAAGTCCTGAGAAAAAAAAAAGGAAGTGAGGGTTTTGAAAGCTTAGAGTTTTTTACACAAAAATAGACAAATCACAGTTTAAAAAAAATTAGTATTAAGGGAGCGACAATTTTTTAAAGTTAGGCAACCAAAAGTTGGGAATCTGTTACTCTTTACGCAGAATTTTCTCTAGCCAGTAACTAAAGAGGAATATCAACTCTAAATTATTATCGGACCTTCTCCTCGTCAACCTAAATGCCTGAATGACATTTCAAAGCGATCGGATTGTTGAACAAGACGAAAGAGATATGGAGATTGAACATGGAATACGATTAATTTCCTTGGAGAAGATCAAGGGCCTTAGGTTCAAATTTTGAGTCTGGTTGGTTTCATTCTGTTGAAAAAAGACTAAGCTTCCGTATTTTACGTCTCTTCCGGTATTTTCCAGGACTTTATAAGTTTGAGTGAAGTCGGTGATCACCGCAAAAGTCAATGTAGAGAAAGGTCCGAAAAATAAAAAACTCCCCCGAAAAGGCCCTATTCGAACCGACCGAAGAAAAGCTATCGTTTTCGGATTCAGCACACTCAAAAACCCCTAGAATAGATAGAAAGAAACCTACAATAACTTTCAGTGTGTTGATTTCTACTCTAAATAAGGTGTTAGATTAGGAAGAATAACATCAGAGAGACAGCAGTGTTGCTTACGACAACTGTATTTAACTGTTAGGGTTGGCTGACTAAAATTAACCGACTGACCTAAAACTCCCACTGATGACAGAAAATCGAAAGGTTTTGCCCTGAAAGGGCCCGGTGAGCTCGTTATACGATAATTGTCCTACGAGCCTCCTTCACTGTAATTTGTGATTATTAGGGGTTGAGAAACGAGAACGGGCGTTAAGTGTTCAATAACATTGAACCGCTCATAATTATGGGCACGAGGATACAATAGAGAAATAAGTAGTTGTGGTTTTGAGTATAAAAGTAAGAGGGCCTCTTCAATTTTTATATTTTCTTCATTTTTCAGGTAGCACTACAAGTCTCGTTTGTTATTGCCTTCTACACCGGAGTAGGGATGTCGTTGGCCGATGAAGTTAAGAAAATTACTGCCAACTATCGACACTCCTCCCTGTTCAGAGGGAAACAAAAACGAAATGGGATACCAGGCTGACAACAGCAAAAATGACCTAGTGCAACAGAACTTCATTGTCTAACTGAATTCTGAAGCACCTGAAGAAGGTAATAATTGGCGGAATATGCAGTGCTACCTGAAAAAAAAAAAAAAAAAAAAGAAAAAGCCTCCTACCCTCAAAACCACAACTTCATATGAAAATTACGACCAGCTGTGGACATTGACACAAATCAATTTTTAATATTTTTGGCACCTCAGTTTAAACTTTTGGCGACTCAGTTTCAATTTCTGGCATACCAATTTGAGCTTTTGGCATATCAATTTATACTTTTCACAAACCCAACTAATCCATCATTCCACCCCATATAATGATCAGTAAATGTTTTTTCTCTCTCTTTAAAAAAATGCATACAATAAAATGTGAAATATAAATGACTTGAAAAAATTAGAACTGAAGTAGGTTCTACTTTTCATTTATTGTTTTCGATAGTGAACCTTGGTAACCGACCAAGAAAAAAACATTTTTAACCCCCTCAAAAGTTTTTGATCACGTTTCAAGATACGTAGATTACAAAAATCGAAATGAAACGCTGAAAATTATTACACAGAGGTTAATATATTATTTCTATATTGGATATCCCTTTAGCGTAAATCACTAATCCGTGTATATTAGACGTAGTCCGTGGTACGTTATCTAAACTCGGTACCTTGCGCCTCCGTACCTTGTAATTTAATTCAAGATGAGAATATTTGAGAGGCCGCCAGCCACACGTTCTAGTACAAAATTCCAGCTGAACTTAAACTTAATAACCTAAAGTATCACATTTTCATGTGTCACGTTATGACACGAAAAACTGTCACCCAACTTCTCTCATTGCTCTTTTTTTCGTACTAAGTTGTAACTTGGTATCTACCCTCACCAGGACTTATACTTGAACATGCTTAGTTCCTAGATCAGCTGAGTGGCTCAAAAAGCGAACTAGCGAAAAAACGCTGCTAGCATGTTCTATGTTTCTTGAATTTTTGCCGTATCCTCCAATCAAAAAGCAACGAGGGGTCCAGGGGGCTTTCCCCCACCGGAGAGGTCTGAGTTTTTAAAAATACATAAGCTCTAATATGCGTGGAATTGAACAATGGTGTTATTGGTACCGTACTATCAATTCGTATCCATGTAAAGGATTCGATAATTAAGGTAGATTATGTAGGTGAAAATTCCACTTTAAATTATTTCTATCGGACCTATCGTTTACAAATTGTGACGGGCACAAAAATCTTATGTATAAAACTCAAAGCTGGTTTCTTTGTAAGTTCATATCCATGTTCAGAATCGACGGCTATAAAACCTAACCGATATTGACGGGAGTGGTCTTAAGATGACCAGCGAGCTCCTGCGCACAACACAGGCTGGGTCAGATCCTCCAAAATATCCTTCAACTTCATAAATAGCTCTTTCTTTTGCAGTCACTTTGTTTGGTTCCCGAAATTTTGTTATTTTGGTCGCTAACAGCCAGTTTATTAGCAGTGAAAAATCGTGGTAACTGGAAAAGCCTTGGACAGGAACTCTATATTTCCTGCGAAGGACGGGTTTCCCTACAGTGGTGTGTAAAGTAAGAAAAATCTAACGGTTTCGAAGAATGTTCCACAGTTTAGTCTATTACCAATAGTCTACTAATTAATTATTACTAACACAAATTTACATATTCAAGTCAAATAATAGTTTTTTAAATTTGAAAATCAATCTTTCAGCAGTGATGAGATTGATAGCCCTACAGACTTTTGGGTAATAATCAAGAGTATACCTATGGAGTATCCCTATCAGATTTTGGGAGCTTTGTGGCTAATTTATTTTCGTTTCACTAAAAATACTGGTATTTATTCAAGCCTGTTGGTTTTTTTATTGTTTCTATATACATAGGGTAGTATCAGATTATGGAAATATAACAGGAAAAGAGAGGAAATTAATAACCCAACCTAAGCTGGACTTTGGTGTGGTAAAGATGAGTTGAACCAGCTAATTGGTGGCGGGACCTAACACCAAAATTACTGAATGGCTACTTGGCAAAAACCGTAGGGAACTAAAAACAATGGTCGGCCTTATAACCAGCTTTGCACCCCTAAGGTTTCACCTACACCGCATAGGGGTCACACAAAGTTCAACCCTATGCTGTTTATGAGAGGAGGCTGACGAAGCGGCATCCCATATGATATTTGAGTGCCCAGCACTCACTTTTCGCAGATTTTAACTATTCGGGGGCTCAAAGCCCAACGAGGTCTATGAAAGCCAACAGCTAATCAAGGGCCTCAAACCCCTTACCAAGGGGCTTAATCTCCTCGATTAAATGCAAAACTCTCAGGAAAGTACAATAAGCCAACATGCTTCCGTGCTGAGGGCCCAAAACCCCCGCCGTGAGTTAGCGAGGGGGTGTGTGTTTTAGTCCACATCTACATCTTCTACATCTAACCCGGGCAACGCCGGGTGAATCTAATTGGGTAATATTTCAGATAATTGTTATTTGTGGCGATTGTTGGGGAACCTGTCGGAATAATTCAGAAGCAACGCATTCAGTAAATTGGAATGAAATTGTCCTAAGCCCGTTCCCTTATGCCTTTCAACTGAATAGCCGTGTGGTGTGTACGAGATTCCCGTTTGATATCTTGCTACAATGTTCCGGATGGAATAATAACAAACGTAGCATTGTCGGTCGGTAGGTACTGTCTCTTGACAACGAAGGGTCCCCATTCCTTTTGTCTTAATCCGGCCCCAGACCCCGAATCTCATTGTGCCGCGCCGTTTAGTCCGATCATCGACACATATTATGGAGGTAACCCGAGCATTCAACTCGCTCCCTCCTCTTCCGGTACCAGTCAACGCAAGCCCGCCCTATTGTTGCTCCGGGAACAAACCCAGTCCTGTCACAGTGCTGTCAGAGGGCGGGAGGGAACCTGACAGCCGTATAATTGTTTCTCGCCTTCTAATTGAATCCTATTAATTACGTTTTCCTAGCCAATTTCCTTCCCACGTCCGTCGCCGTTCCGTTTTCCGCCACTCACGGAGCGGCAACATTTAATTCCCACTCAATTACACAACTGAAACGATTAAAATTATAACTTTCGGGTCATTAATGAAGATTAAATATTAATGAAGATGGAAGGCCACTCATTTGCAAATAAAATTATAGGTAAGTGAAAGATAAGTGTATCCTGAAGTTTCCTTTACAATTGGTTATGATGCAGTTTTCTCGAAAAATTTATGATAGCCCAAATACACTAGTACAGAGTTAATGGATTATACTGTACTCTTCACAGAAAACCACAGTACACCCCAGTTTCCCCGAAATAGTTGATCAACGTTTAGTCAATAAACCTGTGATCTCAGCTGTCGCAGAAATGTGTCCGGTTTTACCAACTCCGGTTCGTAAAAATCAAAAGCGCTAAATCGAAGATCAAAACAAACTAGGCAAATTTGGATGGTTAGGGTTATACAAAACGATTAATGACAGTTCTTTTAGCCATATTCGTTCCCGTTCCGAAATTTTTTTGCCACGTTCATTGTTTTTCGTTAGTTTTATATTTAGGGCTAGCTCTCGTACCTACGTATTACTAATTTTGGGTTATTATTCAATAATAAACCATTGTACTCGCTCTTGAAAAAAAAAAAAAAATTCTAACCGCCCCTGAAAATTTCCTTTCCAAGCTTTTTAGTAGTGGTGGTTTGTAGTAAATTTAAGCCTCCCACGTCCTCTTACATAACTAATGAAAAGACGTGAAAAACGCTGCAAATTCTTTCACTGGGGTTTATTATTCAATTGGCTTGCGGTCATGATTTGAATTTCTACTGAACTTTGGAGTGTGCGTGTTTCACAAGTGATAGAGCGATTATTGAATTCCAGGAGGCACACAAATATGATCAACTGATCAATCCAAATAGGTATTTTGTTTGAGAACAGATTTACGTGCTCTATGCGTATCTCCTGAAATTCAATAATCGCTCTATCACCTGTGAAACACGCAAACTCCAAAGCTTAGTAGAAATTCAAATCATGAACGCAAGCCAATTGAACAATAAACACCAGTGAAAGAATTTGCAGCGTTTTTTGGTTAATTTGGCTAATTAGTAGGTGAGGATGAGTTTTATGCAGATTTGATTGTTACTCTTTACAATGTCAAAGAAGTTGCGCAGAAGACGCACTAATATTCAAACGTCAACACACAAACTTCAGGTCGAGAAAGTGCTCACTAACGCGGAGCTCCCGCTTCCCTGACTAGACGATATATAACAACATTATAATATACTAAATCACAATCTAACAGCAACAATATTAACTGACGAACCATGCACATGAACAAAAACATCAACAAACACATGAAACAAGGAGTAAAGCAAGCTTAATCGAACAAAAACGGGAATAGAGGGGTAAAATAGAAACAGTTATTAGTAACGTTATCACTGTCACCCTGTTATCACTCCCACTTCTTCTTGATAGCGTCTAAATCAACGTTTAAACTTTAAATCGACGTTTCATGGAAACTCTTTAAATATATATTTACTGATAACAGTGTGATAACATTGATTAAAACCCATTTGTTTTAAACCAACTTTGAAATTCCTGGTTCCGTAAAACAATGATCTTCATTACACATGCTACAGGGATTGTTTGTGGAATCGGCCTTAAGTAGGTACTTTAGTAAAATTAATGATACATTGGTGTGTCGAATAAATAAAGTTAATTTTTATTCAAGCATTTCACTATTAATAATGAGAAACTTAAACAATGAAACAAAAATTTTGATTTAAGCTGGATGTATTGCGTGAACCACTCGCTAAAGATTTAAAAAATGTTTTTTGAACAAATATCTCTTAAATTTCCACTTTTATTATTAATTCACTAGATGATGTGGTGACCAGAATGAACCAATGGCTCGTCACTGAGCACTGACAGCATTAGTAATTCCTAATTAATAGCTGTTGTCATAATGTGTGTGTTAGTGCTTATTACTCACTCATCTCTTGCTGTCACTGGACGTTACCAGTAGTGTATTAATGAATTACTTAATTAATTTTTTTTTAATTTCCGTAGGCAGGCGGGGAAATCTTTAAGATCCTAAGGTGATAATCGGATTTCGTAAGATACCCAAAAGGGACCGCTCTTCGGGCTATGTAGGATTCAAACCCTCTAAAACCTCACCTCCCTTTCCTACTCGGGACTCGCCTGGAACTGTTTAACACGTTACTTCAGGTCAAATTACTGAATGTTAGCACAGCAGTGACAGATCTATGTTAGTATGAATCGTACCAATGATGGATTGGAGGTACCAAAAAGAAGATACGAATGAAACCGACAAAAGAAAAAAAAAGTCTGCCAAGTGGGTGTGGCACATAGCTTCCGCGTATCCATAACATGACTCTATAGATCATTGAAAATTATTACTGACTAAAGAACTTCGCTCAATTAGGCGAAGTAACTCCCGGAGTTATGCTTGTGGCAAGGATTTCACTTTTGGCATGCGCAGAGGCTACTATTGATCCGGGGGTCATGAAACCTATAGGGGACCATCTACACCCCAACCCGCACAATCCCTGAAAATTTCATCAAAATCGGACGATAACTTCGTTTAGTTTTGCCCTTAACAAGGATTTGCTGACAGACAGACAGACACACAGACAGGCACGGAACAAAAATTGTTCAGAAAGGTCTAAAATGCAAAATACGAGTGGAATTTTCGATTTTGGAGACAAAAAAATTTTCACATTCCGAAAGTGAAAACAATGCTTCCGCTACCTTGGTAGACTCGGAAGCAATATCTACTCAAGTAAAACTGGCTATGTACTTGTTCCCAACATTACATAACAACCTAGAAGCAGCTGAGCTATTTTATAATACCACTGAAATGAAAGATCAACTAAAAGTTTTTTGTATTTAAGACATCAATGGGTAAAAATTGTCCGTTTTAATTGTTTGTGTGTGTTTCTTTATCAGAATTATTAATTTAATAATAATGTAATTTCCATTTAAAAAAAGGATTGGTGAGGTTAATGGTGCAGGGTGCTCGCAATCATAGAGCGAAAAGGAGCTACACAAGGTACCATCTAGAGGAAAATCCTGTCCACTAACAGTTTCTTTAGGGCACTGCCCCCCTAGCGTTCCTAGCGGCGTAATTATAGGTTCGAAGCCCTACTGAACAGGTAGCTGACTACACACTTATTTGGTAAGTGATTTGAAGATAAGCTCTACATTAGTGTGAATATAGACATTAAGAGTTTCAGCAAGTTTTAGTACCAGAGAAGCTCAAGGGATGGTAACCGGTTCAGAGGTAACCTCAGTTCAGAAGTCTAGCGTACTTAAAGTTATTATTTACCTGTTTAATAAGTCCATGTGGTATTGATGTGTTTCTCCAATTAACAAAATACCTTTTAACCAATGTTTTATTGTAATCTGAATTTAACTCTGTATATTTTAATGAAATACTCTTTTTTATAGCAAAGGAAAAGGTGTTAAGGGCAGAAAGTGTTCATTGTTTTGTTCTGGTGTATCGCCCGTAGTTAACTCAGCGTTAGCAGTGGTTCACCACTAGTTTTCAGAAGTCACAGCCAGTTGTCTCTATTACTATCAACATAGTAATGGGTACACCAAAAGTTATGTTAAGCTCATATATTGTTAGCTGAACTCGTAAAAGGGTATTTGTGGTGTGTTGCTGACTGTTAGCCGAGCGGTATCACTGGTTCATGTCACTGGAAAAGACGAACTGCAAAGAACTTCAGAAAAGGGCGGTGGCACGTGCCGCTACAGACCCCCGCATTTTATTATATTACGCTCCCGTCAACTTTCCCTCTCACTTCGTCTACAGCGACGAAAAAGTAACTAAACAAATACTTTTTTTTCCCCTTGGCAAACTTGTCAATCCATGAAAAACGCCTCGCCTCGAGAAACACGATAAGAGCTGGAATATTATTATATTGTGCTGAGAATAATTTTGAAATCAGAGGAAAAAAACGTCAAGGGCTCATTAAAGGCGAGAACCACAGTGTTATCTCGAGGAAACCAACAACCTTTTCCAACCATCCATTTGATATTTCTGCAACTCGCTTAAAGCTAAGTATCTCCGATCTTTGTGATTTATTCAAAGGAAACGGGATAAATCCCAAATAGAAATCATTTAATGAGAAAATAATAAATGTATACGATCTTGTAAAAAATTTTCCACTGAAACCAGCACTTGTGGAATAAAATTTACATTACTCACTATTTGTGGTCTACTTAATCCAACTTCAACTATGTATCGATGGAATGTACAATAACAAGTTTTGAACGCGTTTCGATCACATTTTTATTTGAGGGAAAGAATGAATACATTTTTAGAAAAAATTGGTTGAAAAAAGTTTTTTATTACAACATGCAAAAGGTGATTTCGAGCTTAAACGAAAAAAAAAAAAAAAAAAAAAAAACCAAAAGAAAGGTTGGTTGTGTCACTCAGTTCCAAGGTACAGGTAATAGGAATGTGTAAGATTGTGAGAAATGTTTCAAACAATCTCGAAAGATGTAGGATGTAAGCTTGCTATAGCGATATAAGTGACAGAAATACATGCCGCGAGACATGTATCCAAAGACATGAATGAGTGTGGTTTGATGTATTGCGGGTCTGTAGAGATAATTCGCAAACTCTGTGGCAGGTAGAATAATGATACGAACGAGTTGAAATTGATATGACATTATTAAACTGGTCTTTCCCAACTACGCTCGGGAATTGAGCGAGATCGGTCCCGTAAACCCTGAGAAAATTATAAAAGTGGATTTTACTTTTAAGCTTGGACTGACCAGTCACCTGATTTTCACGTTCCCCGACAATTTCATCAAAACCCGGTTAAAACTTGTTACAAGGATCTGCGAACACATAAACAGACATGCAGACAGGCAGATACAAAACGAAAGTTGTAACACAAAATGGGAGTGAACATTTTGATTGGAGAAAAACAATCATCATCTCCCTTAGGTGACAACAAACCATCGGCTACAAAATCCGTGAACGAAATCCTTGTAAAAGAAGAGAATTTAAGAAAATTGAGTACCTACATCTATCTTACTTAATTTTTAGGCTAATCAATAAACTTGTTCAATTCCAACGTTGTATCAACCAAATTGTTAGTTGAAAGTTAGAATTCCAAAAAGATGAAGCCAAATTACAATTTAAAAAAAGGCAAATATTGGAAAATCGCTGCAAATTCTTTCACTGGGGTTTATCATTCAATTGGCTTGCGTTCATGCTTTGAATTTCCAATAAGCTTTGGAGTGTGCGTGTTTCACAGGTGATAGAGCGATTATTGAATTTCAGGAGGCATACAAATATGATCAACTGATCAATCCAAATAGGTATTTTGGTTGAGAACAGATTTACGTGCTCTATGCATATCTCCTGAAATTCAATAATCGCTCTATCACCTGTGAAACACGCACACTCCAAAGCTTAGTAGAAATTCAAATCATGAACGCAAGCCAGTTGAATAATAAACCCCAGTGAAAGAATTTGCAGCTTTTTTTATGGTTATCAGAATGATTCAACCCGTGTATCGGCTACAAAGCCTTTTAGGAGTTCACTCCAGTATCCACAGTACTACATCACTACGTCACTAGGTTACTGATAGCAACACAAAAACAATAATAAACCAAAATAACGCGAATGTTGACACCATAAATCGGGCCATAGATCGGGAATGGTTTGACCTACGGACCTGGGAGGGGCTCATTCGATTCCTCGTGGAGTGTTCTTCAAAAAGAGGACAAATTTAGGCCGCCTTGACTTTTTTTTTAGGTTTTTAGGGATTTTACAAAACTTTGACAACCCTTAAAGGGCACTTTAAATTAAGTGAGAGAGCTGGCTCAAGAATTGGGGCGTCGGCGGACCAACATGGATTTTTCCAGGAAATTTCAGCTTTTTTGCTTCAGCCGTTTGGGATAAATCGTGCGTACGGCGGACGGACGGAAAAATTTGTATTGCAGATTCGGATTCTACACCCTTTGAAAAGTAAACCATGAAATTTTCGGGGGGGGGTTTAGAATTTTTTTTTCAAGAGCGATTACCATGGTTTATTACTGAATAATAAACCAAAAGGCAACTATTGGAAAAATGGATGATATAAGATAGTGAGAAGCGCAAATTTTCCTAACAGGAGTTACGAAAGCAAATCGGGGAGGAGCGAATCAGCCGGTGTCCCCTCGGTTCCATCTCATTTTCGTTGTGACTCGGAAGGTTTTTGTCGGTAACTTGGCGGCTTTTCCTAAGAAATATCGACCTTTCTCTTTCTCTTTCTCCCTTGTCACGTCGACGTCGGCCGTGCGGGAGATACGACGTGACGAGAACGTCACGGCAGCTGACAGGGGACCTTTTCCTCTCAACTGTGGACCAACTCACCCGTGAACGGAGATACGAGCTCCCATAACACGCACAAAAGGGCAACTCCGGAGCTGCGTCTTCAATTCGATAAATGATTCGAGGGATGAGATACAGAATGATTCTTGTTACGGCCAAAATATAATATTGACAACAATTCTCTTTAAACAAAAAACGCTATAATTTATTACACAAAGGTTCATTATTTCTGTATTACGATACACCCCTTCTAAGTGAATCACTGATATAAACTCGGCGCTTCCATGAATTGTAGTTGTATTCTAGATGGCATAGAAAGAGCCCCAAGAGCCATCTGATCCGTGTGTTTCCTTAATCGAATTCTAGAATGATTTAATGTAGAATGATTGAACTAGTCCCTGTGTACGAGGCAAAAACTGATATCACAATATCGTAGTAGTAATATACTGTGTTTAGGCACGTCGTAAAATGCCCGGAAAGAACCACTGAAATTTGCCTAGATAAACTAAAACAGCTACCTACGCTTCGCTGGCCTTCAAAAATATAAATATGAAAAACTAGATCGGAGACAGCGAAATGGCTGGTATGTACGAATAGAATCCATCTTGCAACGCATCTGTCGGCAGTCTTTCTTCTCCCAGGAATGACTTTTGGTTTATTTTTCAATAATAAACCATTGTAATCGCTCTGGAAAAAAAAAAAAATTCTAACCCCCCATGAAAATTTCATGGTTTACGTTTTAAAGGGTGTAGAATCCGAATCTGCAATACACATTTTTCCGTCCGTACCGCCCGATTTCTAACAAACGGCTGAAGCAAAAAACCTGAAATTTTCAGGAAAAATCCATGTTGGTCCGACGACGCCCCAATTCTTGAGCCAGCTCTCTCACTTAACTTAAAGTGCCCTTTAAGGGTTGTCAAAGTTTTGTAAAATCCCTAAAAACCTAAAAAAAAGTCAAGGCGTCCTAAATTTGTACTCTTTTTGAAGAACACTCCACGAGTAATCGAATGAGCCCATCCACAGGTCCGTAGCTCAAATCATTCCCGATGTAAGGCGCGATTTATGGTGCCAACATTCGCGTTATTTTGGTTTATTATTGTTTTTGTTTTGATTGCAGTACCCTAGTGATGTAGTGAACGTGGATGCTGGAGTGAACTCCTAAAAGGGTTTATAGCCGATACACGGGTTGAAGTATTCTGATAACCATTAAAAAACGCTGCAAATTCTTTCACTGGGGTTTATTATTCAATTGGCTTGCGTTCATGATTTGAATTTCTACTAAGCTTTGGAGTGATCACAGGTGATAGAGCGATTATTGAATTTCAGGAGGCACGCTAATATGATCAACTGATCAATCCAAATAGGTGTTTTGGTTGAGAACAGATTTACGTGCTACATGCATATCTCCTGAAATTCAATTATCGCTCTATCACCTGTGAAACACGCACACTCCAAAGCTTAGTGGAAATTCAAATCATGAATCATTGAATAATAAACCCCAGTGAAAGAATTTGCAGCGTTTTTGAAGGTAATCATCGACCGAAAGAAAGTACATGTCTTCTTCGAAATCAATCAATCAAAATCACTTAACCTAGTAATTTTACTCACAAGTGAAGTATCTACGAAATTTCGATTTTGTTACCTCCTAACTACGTATGAGCCTGAGGGAAGTTATTCCTATAGGATTAACTGTTATTCTACATTATTTATGAGACTTAATCAAAAGAGATTAAGAATCGACAGCTTTCAAAAAGAACGCAGTTGGCTTTTATCTTTACCTTCAGTTTTCTTGGTTTATTGTGGTTTGTGGATATGGCAGTTTTGACTAGCAGAGAACTGGGATACTTTCAGCGTATGAAATGTTTTCCCTCGATCGTACAACGACATTCAGGACATCACTGTTCTCTATAAGGCACTGCTCCTGCCACTTTGTGAGTATGTGAGTATGCCTCCCCCGTATGGTCGCCACCGTATGCAGTCCGCAAGCATGCCCTGAAACGGGCCCAATTTAAATTTCTTCGCTATATTGCTTTCAATCTTGGAATCCCTCACGATGAAGTTGATTATACTGCCCTGAGGCACACACCCTCTGCCCTTTGAGAGCCGACGTTGTTTGGCATTTTTGTACAAACTATTGAATGGAGTTCCGTCATTACTACTCGGTCCTTGTGCCTCGCCTTTCCGTTCGCAGCTCTCCTCCGCTCTACGTGAGTTCCGCTGTTTTGTCTTTAATTACGTCCTTCCCG
Source organism: Creontiades dilutus (assembly GCA_031894815.1). Taxonomy (NCBI): domain Eukaryota; kingdom Metazoa; phylum Arthropoda; class Insecta; order Hemiptera; family Miridae; genus Creontiades; species Creontiades dilutus. The sequence goes on along the minus strand of JAVIWC010006595.1, from coordinate 79,633 downwards.
ACATTTCGATTATTGTTTGTAGTTACATTCTCACGTCTGGTTTCACAGCCTTACCATATGTATGTCATTGTTATTACCAGCGACTCTAAACTTATTTCATGTTACTATTTAGGGGGTTCGCCCGTTGTGAGGGTGATGGTATGGTATAGTTGCCCCTTCCAAGCAGGTGGATGCATTATTATGCTCCGCCACGCTCAGAGGATGATCCAGACGCTTGCAGGCGTCCGATTCATCTCCCAAGGCGACAGATTCTAAAATCGGGAGAGGGCCCAACTAACCATATCCATCACACCGTTCATATAAATGAATAACCTTCCATCCAGCTTTTTGGGTATGAGCGAAATAAAGCTTCAAGTCTATCAATCGATTTTCGTCTCTTGTCTATTTATCTCTAGCCTACAACCTCTCTGACGTCATGGAAGGCCGTGATTGAGCTAACACGCCGTGATTACTGACAGGCGCTGGCCTCTTTCAGCCGGCGCGGCAATTGGCCTAAACCTCCCCCCCACGCCATCTCACCTATCCAAACACCACACGCCTAACCAACCTAGTTAGTCCAACCTGTTGGGTTTCCGAGCAAAGTCTGAACACCCCCCTTTCTCATCGCTCCTCCATACCGCATTACCAACACCCGCACTTATCCGCACAACACATCCTCCCCTCCCCTCCCTTAAGCTTTCACTTTGTTAGTAAAACATCTTCATTTGTTAATAGAAACATCCCGCTCCCTCCCAAGCTGGCCCTATTCATCCATGTCCCTCCTCTGCAAACATCCAAAGTTTCTGTTTGAAAGTTCAGGAGGTCTGTTGTTGAACGTAGGCGCCTTGCTGAACTACCGCAACGTTAATTCGTTGAAGTTTCGTTCTCAACAGCTGAAATGAGCCAAATGAAGGGACACTAAATTTCGCCTCTGATTTACTCTAATCTATGCGATATCTCTGAAAAAATTATTCTTAAATTCACTTAATACACTTCATTTAAACATAAAAGCATGTTTACATGAATTATGACAAAATTATTGTCCATTAGTCCCACACCCATTAATTGATTTACGTTTCATTCCAGGCTGGGTTTATTGTTTAGTATTGAGATATAAAAAAAATCGTTCTTAGGGCAAAAATCAAGCATTCTAAATGAATTGGCTTGTTCATTCTCCAACAGTTTTTAATCACACTAAATTTGTGCTAAAAATCACTTTAAAAAAGACAGGATATTACCTAATAGGAAAATCGTTTTAGCAATAATACACAATATTCAGATTTTTTTACAGGAAATTGGAAATTCAGATTTTACAGGAAAGTACTTAAAATTCATAAAAATGTTTAAAAAACTATACAATTTTAAAAGAAGTTAAAATTGAAATATTTGTATGTAGGTATGGACTAATTTTGTTTTGAAAGAAGATTTTTGACCACAAAATGTAATAAATAGAGTACCGTGAACTAACTTTTCAAATTTCAAATAATTTATGATATAAAATTGAATTCATTTTAAACTTTACGAATATTCGCTCATACAGTCATGCTGCACGGCTGGAAATTGTTGATCGGATTACACAAAGCTATTTTCCACCCCGAACAACACGACGAATGGGAATCTTTAATCGAACCAGATGGGTATCGAGGACCATCCCCAAGTTCGTTCATTCAAATCAATATTGCTCTCAAATTTTACATCAATACATCAATTGTACTGACAAGTACACAATGCTAACTCGTCTAATCCACAATAACCCGAATTTATCAAACAGACCTCACCTATTCTAATCAGTGTCACATTTCACCTTCCATACTTACTTCTGTATAACCCCTAACATAACTATGGATTCATTTTGTTGGAAGGGGTTTTATTATTAATAATTGTACAACAATTGTATTTGTACTTATTCATTCAAACCTCAATCGCTCGCGTTTTTATCAATACTTATTACATTCCAGTGCAACTCAACCACTTCAGTACTTATTCAGTGCATTTCACCGTTTACTTTGTTGAGGAAGTATCCGAATCTTCCTTACTCAGCGCCGTACCTCCATCGATTCTCTCACCAGATTAACCATCTCCGCTTAAACCGTTGTCCCCCCTCTACAAACATCCGCACATGTTTCAGTTTTTCAAGGTTCCGAAGCCCCGGTGCTAAGCCGAACCCCAACGTTGTTTCGTTCAACAAGCTTTTCCCCCAACTTTCCACTCACCTCGCGATAGCTCCCCGAGCCGAGTTGGCTAACCGACTTGGGATAGTAGCATGTGTCCAGTGAAATCCACTTCACTCGAAAATGGTTTCATGTGAATTGACAGTTGTAGCTACTTCGAAAACCAGAGAGAGAGAGAGAGAGAGAGAGAGAGAGAGAGAGAGAGAGAGAGAGAGAGAGAGAGAGAGAGAGAGAGAGAGAGAGAGAGAGAGAGAGAGAGAGAGAGAGAGAGAGAGAGAGAGAGAGAGAGAGAGAGAGAGAGAGAGAGAGAGAGAGAGAGAGAGAGAGAGAGAGAGAGAGAGAGAGAGAGAGAGAGAGAGAGAGAGAGAGAGAGAGAGAGAGATGAAAGCTGCAAAGCTTAGTCGAAACAAGAAAGAGGGAGGTAAAGAATTCATCATCACTTTTATATTTGTAAAACAGCTCAGCATTTCTTAATGAGATAGAACCAAAAGCCAGGGAAGCCTCAATTCGACTCATTAACTTGCAGAAACCCATTCCAGCATGACCATACAAGAAGGGAGACATCATCACAATCACTTTCGTAGACTGTTCCCAACTTTCGTTAGTGGTACTGGCTCTTTGTTCGGTACAAACTCTTCTTTTTCTCTACCCTTATTCATTGAATGAACGGATATACAAACATTACTGTTATTTCAAAAGTAGGTAATTTTTTAAGAAGTATCATAATTAAAACAGAATCAAGCTACTTAGCTGACAAATCTTTGATAACTGGTAGCAAATGATATTTAATAAAATGAAAATAAATTAAATAACATGAACTCTGAGGGAAAGAAACAGGGAGAGAGAGGGAGTGTGTGCGACTGGGTTGGGAGAGAGTAGACACTCCGGCTCAGTGGACGAGGGAGGTCGCCGACGCTGATCGTGACAAGTGGCCCGGCCGCCGGCTGACTGTGATAAGCTGCGGGGTCTGGGAGACGTAAGCTGCAATAAGCAGCAATAAGCTGCGCCAGCGGGCCCCGAGCACGAACTCCCCAAGGAGTCGCAACTCATCTGTAATCCCTTCTGCCGGGCGGAGACGCTAATCCTTTCGCGAGATAATCCCGCTAACTCACGAGGGAGACTCATCGCTAATCCCCGAACCTCCGTTTCCACTATGGGGATGGCAGACGAATCCCCCAACGTCAAACGTATCTAATTTATTATTTACGGTCTCGTTTCGGGGTCGAAGTCTGTGGTTTCCAGATCCCTATACGTGATTAAATTACATTTAGTAAAGAACAGTATTCGTATTCAATACGGTAATACTGCTTACGGACAGGAAAGTCATGCGTGCATTACAGGGAAGTCCCTATGTCCGGTTTTTACATGATCACACTTACATTATAAACTATTAAACTATAAATAAAATATTTTTTACGCTAGGTCAAATTCTTAATCGAACAAAAAAGCACGAAAACGGGTGGATTTCAATAGGTATAAGATCGTTTAAAGGATGAGGGGGCATCAAAACATTAAACTCAACGTTTCTAGGATTCGCTACACAAGAGAGGTTTGTTAGAAAAAAACGCTGCAAATTCTTTCACTGGGGTTTATTATTCAATTGGCTTGCGTTCATGATTTGAATTTCTACTAAGCTTTGGAGTGTGCGTGTTTCACAGGTGATAGAGCGGTTATTGAATTTCAGGAGGCACACAAATATGATCAACTGATCAATCCAAATAGGTATTTTGGTTGAGAACAGATTTACGTGCTCTATGCATATCTCCTGAAATTCAATAATCGCTCTATCACCTGTGAAACATGCACACTCCAAAGCGTCGGTATAAATTCAAATCATGAACGCAAGCCAGTCGAATAATAAACCCCAGTGAAAGAATTTGCAGCGTTTTTTATGGTTATCAGAATGCTTCAACCCGTGTATCGGCTACAAAGCCTTTTAGGAGTTCACAATCCACATTACTACATCACTCCATCACTACGTCACTAGGTTACTGCAATCAAAATAAAAACAATAATAAACCAAAATAACGCAAATGTTGGCACCATAAATCGGGGGCCATAGATCGGGAATGGTTTGAGCTACGGACCTGGGGAAGGGCTCATTCGGTTCCTCATGGAAAGTTCTTAGAAAAAAATCCAAATTTAGGCCGCCTTGACGTTTTTTGAGGTTTTTAGGGATTTTACAAAACTTTGTCAACCCTTAATGGGCACTTTAAATTAAGTGAGAGAGCTGGCTAAAGAATTGGGGCGTTGTCGGACCAACATGGATTTTTCCTGAAAATTTCAGCTTTTTTGCTTCAGCCGTTTGGGAGAAATCGAGCGTACGGCGTACGGCGGACGGACGGAAAATTTTTATTGCAGATTTGGATTCTACACCCTTTGAAACGTAAACCATGAAATTTTCAGGGGTGGTTAACATGTTTTTTTGTCAAGAGCGATTACAATGGTTTATTATTGAATAATAAACCAACATAAGTAGCTGGTGCGGTACGAAAACCGGAAAACTATTTAGATGTTGAATTTGCAAGGTTTGGATTCGAGTTATCAAAAGAATTTATTCAGAATATGAATGCATGGAATCCCTTTAGGGCAGGTGTACCTGTATTTATATTTAGATGTGGAATGCAGATTAACATCAGACACCGATATTTTTCTTCCTTTTCGGAGTTTTCTTCCAAATTTAGGTAGGATGCAGATGGGGGTGACTTTCAGGCAGGGGAGGTTAGCCACCCTTATTTCGTATCGTAGCCGCCTCTGTAGCTGCCGCGGAATCTTGACATACCGCTCGCGCCCCACCAGAATTCCCGTTTGCTTTCGCCAACACTTCATCATACTGAAGATCCATTATGAAACCCCGTCGATGAAACCTTACTTAAAAGACAACCTTTGTGGCGAGCATTTAACATTCTGATAATAGAAATAACAATTGGTTGGTGTGGTTAAGGGCGGCTTTCCGTCATGGCATACTAATCCATTTTTGAGGCTGTTTTTCTCAAATCAAGAAAGATCTAAGAGAGGATTTGTTTACGCTTCGTAGGTAGGCATTCCATTTACTAAGTTCCGTAAACTACGTTCATGTTCGGATGTGATTGTGTATATGAGTGACGAACAATATGATTCCTCCCCTTCTCTCCATCGCATCAGTCCACGCTTCGTCTTCGATATACCCAGACCTCTCATTTTATTGCATTTATTCTGTTGAAACCAACTATTTCAAAATCGTATATTTTGGAATTCAGCAGTTTTGGATCCCTACTGGTCTGAACCGACGATTGTCTTCGTTTAGCTCCACATTACATCGGAATATGTAAGTAACGAGTTAAATCCAGTCTTCCTCGGCCAATTTCTAGCCTTCATTGTCCTCGATATTCACGGATGGTCCCTACCTTCCGTTACAGATCCAGGGCGTCTGGAGGCAAACCGTTTCTGTTCATACATCGTAATCGTACGAACATCAAAATTCGACTTTTCTACGCAAGGACTGCATCGTATATGCTTACCAATATTCGCTCGCTTCCTGCCTTGGCGATTTGGAGAACGGGGAACACGTGGACTCATCATCAACATCTGGTCAGTTCGTTCCAAAATTGAATTTAAGGACTATTGATAATCGATTATAAGAAAAATGTTATATTATTGATTTTTGATTAATGGAGCTCCTTAGGTAGGTCTTGGAAAAATTTCAATTTATATTGCAACCCGTCATGAGAATTATAAACAATGCACTTGATTAATTGGTTTTAATTATCTATACCCCAATCAAGTACACAAGCAAAGACAGGATTAGAAAGAGAAACTGCCCCTAGCTTTACTTTCTCTTGTAGCGTGCGGTCAGTAACTTTATATCGCTTGGCTATTAGAAGTAAAAAAAAAACAAAAAAAAAACTACAAATTATTATACAAAGGTTTATTATTTTTGACTCCCTCTCGCAGCCCCCTACCCTACGCCTTCCTACATCCTCAACCCAAATTGACTGCCAAGTCTTCAACACAAGAAAATGAAAAAATTGGGATTTAAACATATAAATTTCACACCCATTTTCTCCAACATTATCTCGTTTAAAACAAGATAGTTCAAAACAGATGAGCGCGAACTGGGCTGGATCCCATTTCAATCGGTTCGGGACCTAAAATTACTTGACAATGACTCTCTACTTGCCTAAGGAACAAAAGCCTCGAAAAACCACGTTTATGGCACGTTTTTGACCAGTTTTTGTGCTTAGTGCCTATGTGCATGTAGCGTATCTTTTTGGCTGGAAGTAACCAACTTGACATCATGTGGAGTCCATTAGCTAAAGAACGGATTTTTTACATCAATTTGAAGGTCTTTTAAGTCCCGTGAAGCGGACGGAAGTTCTATATTTTGAACCTATGCTCCTTGAAACGTAAAGCGACAACGTTTGAGGGGGAGTTATAAAAATGTTTCCTATACAATGACGAAGGCTTATTATTGGAAATAGTAGACCAAAAATAAACGTGCATAACAAAAAAATTATTTGTTGGTAGTTTCTAAATCGTTAATGGCCATTTATTTCTATTTCATTGTCAAGAAACAGGAACAAAACACAGAAAATTTTGTATTAGCTTTTGTTCTCAACATACAAACACAACATACGGTAATTGAGTGGGAAGAGTAATAGGTGGGTAATTGTTACGGGTAGAAGGAGGGTAAGGAACAAAGAGAGTGTGAAAAGGGGGCGAATCGGGTAACGCGAGCTCAAAATAAGCGCGATCGAAGCGGAGCATCGGGTTCAGCTTCGGTCCACAGTCTATCGCACAAACACACGGCCACGCTCACGTATCTCTCCTTTTTATCCTCCGCACAGCACAATATAACCGAGAATAAAAAAAAAAGTCCCTCCCAAAGTCCAATTTACCCGGTTCAAATGGGTGAATTGGAGCGAAAAGGGGAGTAGGTAACCTTTTTTTAGGGGGTAACCTCCCTCCGCAACCCTTCGACGCCAGATATATTTTTTTTTTGTCTCCTGCAATGAGGCGATACGATTGGAGGAAAAACGATGCGAAATAGTCGACGGAGCATTGTGTGCGGAAAAAGAGGGGCCTTCAGCGGTCGTCGACGACCGAGAGCTATTTTTCTCTCCGTCCTCGCCCGACTGTCCTCCACACGTTCATTCAGAACTCGAGTCGGTTTTTTTTTTCATTCAGAAATGAACTCCGGGAAAAAAGGTCAACAGGAAGGGTGAACGAAGCGTCCATGAATCCGAACCAGGTATAGCAATGAATGACGGGGAGAAATCCAATATTCCAAACACATAATGACAACTATCCCACGATGGGTGGCAATTTAATTTATTTTATTCCTACGTTGCTAAAGTGTAACAAGATAAGTGACTATTTCATTATTCATGCCACAGTATTTTTGTAAGTAAATAATATTCCAATTTTCTTCAGTTGTATAGAATCCTATACATTCCATCTACACGGATGACACCTAGAGAGTCCAACATAACTTTTTGAAGCTCGTCTTTTATCGCTTCGTGGTTGATGAGGAATTCAGTGATGCTTCGCTTCGGGATTATATGAGACTGGAACTTTGGAACTTTGTAAAAAGTTGACTGTCAAATTCCCGAATGAGGGTTTTCGTACTGGAACTCCTGAATTCTCAACAACAACTAGATCAGAATCCGTCTTGGTTATACGAACAATCAATGGACTTGCCACACAAAAGTGAAAATACCCTAAACAAAATCGAAACTTTTTGTACGGAAATGAGAGCTTGCCGAACAATGTTAAACGGTAACCGAACAAATTTGTTGACGACCGTGCGTTTGGGCTAACTTTGTAAACATTTCTCTGTCGAATTCTCGAATGAGGGTTTTCGTACTGGAACTCCGTAATTCTCAACAACAGCAAGATAAGAATTCGTCTGGATTATACGAACAATTAATGGATCGTTCGGTGGAAAGAACCCGCTAAGTGTAATATAGAAGCATTTAGTTCTTAATTATGCCGTTTCCCTCAGGCAAACTGTGTTCTCATGCTATAGTTTTTCTACTAACGAATCGCGGCGGTCAGGTTCTGGCATGGCGGGTGACAAATGTTCCCCAATTAGCACGGGCCGAGGGCTGTAATTTTGACAAGGGCTAATCACCGCACGCGATCCCGAGTCCTAAGGGGGAACCGAGCTCCAGCCCTGAGAAAGGTTGACCAACTTTCAATTACTCAAAGCTGCATAACGTTCCGAGCCGTTGGTCCATGTAATTAATAAAATTTTTGCCAAGTTGGATATGGAATATCATTTCATTGTTTCGGTAGTACACTAGGCGAGAGTAACTGGCACTGTAACTATGCGAGAGTAACAACAGTTGTTGTCGCTGAATGTTTTCTTCAATGACAACCTCCGCCCTTACTCTGCTCGGATCACTGGAGACCTGCTGAAGTAGTTTGGTTGATACGTTTGTGGTGATCTTCCACACTTTCCCGATCTTGCACCAAGTGAATTTCACCTCTTCCCTTCTCAAAGAACAGAGGGCAAAAGGTTTGCTACAGATGGACGTCAATTCTCCGGCCGACTGGTACAACACCGGATTTAAAAAAAAAAACTGTCAACACCGAATACAAAATTTACACAAAATAATGGCCGTGGACTTGTGTAAGCATATGCAATTTTTTCTTTAACAAAATTTAAAAGCATTCTTGAAACGTGTAACGTATAAGCGATCGGTTGTACAACAAATATCAAAATTTCATTTCAAAATTTTAAAATCTCAGTTTTTGAGAAAAAGTTAAAAGGTTTTGTATGTAATTGCGATGACATCAACCCCCTCAAGTGAGTTAGCTTCTAATGTCGTTCAGCGGGAGCACGGTTCTTCTTTGAGGCACAAACTCTATCAGCAGCTTGACAGAGCGACACATTTTTGCTTAATGCCTTCCCATGAAACAACCAAGTCGCCAATCACACCCAATCGCCAAGAAAACACACCCAGTATCAAGATTGTCTGTATTTTATGTCTCCACGCCATTCCTCATTATCACACCATCTGAGCATTACATCTGTATCTCTATTGAAGGTGAGATCTTTAGTTGCCTTCAAGTATCTTAGTACTCTTCCCGTTTAATTTCAATGAACTTAATGCTTTGGCTCAAATAGCTCACTGCATAGACCATAACTGGCCACGTCCCTACAGCTAGATACATGAAACATCCAATAAGCTTTTGTTAAGGTTTTCCTTGACCTTCTTCCATCTCCTCTTCATCAACGCATGTTCAACTTGTATTGGGGCTCCAAGCGTGTTGAAATTGTTCGACAATCAGTCACATCAAATGTATTGATGAGTTTGTCAATGCATTCTTCTTTATCAATTGCTATATTACTGTCATTTTGGAAAATTCTGATTCCCAAAGACTTTTTCACTGATTTCAAGTTTATCATTTCAAATGTTTCATCAGCTGTGTTTTGAATCACCGTAATTGTTGTAGAAAATTATAAAATCATCAACATAAAGACGTTGCGATCACAACGAAATTTTTCAATAAACACAACAGTCGTTATTGGATGGAGTGTAGCCAATTTTTGCTAAAATTTAGTTAATTTATTTTTTCCATGCTTCTGACGCTTGTTTTAGATGATAGCCTATTAATTATAATGGCCAAAAGTACTAAACAGTTGGTAGTTGAACTAGTAGAATAGAGCAAGTAAATTTGACGACACGAGTTGAGATTTTTCGAACGACTAATTACATATTTTTCGAATACATGATAATCAAGTATTTGGTCTTCGAACATCAGATGAAAATCGTTGTGGATTACATCGCTACAACGTTACCTACGGATTTCTGAGATATGTTGGTAACCCTTTGTAATGGAACCCTGACGCCGAATGTGTCCCACGCTGTCGCCCAGTGTGCCAGGGCCGGCCCCGCATTGTTCACATCCTGCCGTTGACGCTTACGGGAGATCATCGCCGCCGGCCTCAAAGGGGCTCGAACCGCCTTTCTTTAACGCGCTAATAGAAGATCCTGTCGAGGAGCTAATGGGCGGAGTTAAATGGATAATCGAGAGCTGCAACGAGGCAATTTCCCCTTGGACCGACTCTTGGATCGCAGATCTATTACCCAAGAAGCCAGGACTACTCTTTATACACAAAATTATACACACACATATAGTATATAGGTGTATACAGGAATTGGGAATAACCCTATTAATCATAAAACAAATATGTTTCGATTTTTCAAATTTGTTAAACTGCTAAAAGTTGTTCAGTTTAATAAAACAGATAAACGATCGTCGTGGCGTTTAATTACGTCACCTGGTAGACGACTAACGGTCGGAAAAGTAATAATCTACGTCACTCACCGAAGGCCTCAACGTGAAAATAAAAATAGTTTCAGAATTCATTTGGCTATGATTAAGGAATAAACACAGAGACAATTTTATTGTTTCAATTATCATTGTAAAAAGAAAACCTTTGAAGTCAATGCATCAACCTGTAGATTTACTATTTCAATAAACCCCAAGTCGTTATGGCAGAATCTGCCATTTGATATTTGATATCTTCCTCGTTTAGTTAACAATGATGTATAGAACATCGAAATATCATAAATAATTTTATTATCTGTAGAACACCTGTCCCTTCCTCACTACGATTCGAGGGGGGAGGGGGGAGGATCGCTCTAATTCGACATTGAATATAATAATTATATTGATTTCTCCAACTAGCCTTTCTCCTAATTAGAGCCAGGTCCGACCATTAGAACTTGAGAAAGAGGTGCTGAGTAGATTTTATTACCAATTACCAATTTTACTATGTATTGAAATTGATCTGAGATTAGATCGCTCTCCCCCCTCCCTTTCTACCCTTAAAATTTGAAAATTTGAGCTAAATCGGACCCCTATAGACCTCGAAAATTTAGTTTTCCTGAGAGGAGGGGTTAATAGTCCGACCGAATGGTGTCATTCTTTCTTTGTCAAATTAAGATTTTAGTTGAGTATTTAAACAAATATCTGAATATTCAATTTTAATTTTGAAAGGAGGTAATTGGAGGGGTTGATAGTGATACATCATTATTTTATATCATATTTTTTCATCAAGATAATCAAGTTACCGACAAAAGAAGAGCCGTAGATTGTACCTTATTCCATAAGATGAAGATTCTTTGTGGTATATACTCGTACATTGTCAACAAATACTACAATTACTACTGGGATTTCTGCTTTTACTGTAGTTACTTAATTGTAGGTAGGTACTTAATATTTCTATGAAATGAGCAGTAGGTATGTACAAAAGACGAAGTCTGACGAATGGTTGACCTTACAAAAGAAATTTGCCTGCAGCTAGTAGCGTTGTTCTATGAATAGTAGAGACCAAGTTTGACTGCCCTAATTAATTGGATCTGTAATTAATTGATCCGGTGATTGGGTCGCGGTTCCCGGCCGCGGACCTCGCGATAACCTCAACATTCTCGATAACGTCGATGATCGGACGGGATCATGTTATTTCTATTTCAGGATCGCAACGACGGCACGTGAGTGTACTCCTAGTTGAAAACCGCCGTTTGTTATGTATTCAATAGGTTACGGCGATTGATAAACATAAGTTCCCCATTCACCGGAAATTGGGACATCTAATTGAAACGTAATCACGTTAATGTTTATATAATAATGGTCTTTAATATGTGGAGCGGGTTCTAATTTCTGGTGTAGAGAATAGGGAGGAATAATATTGTATTCTACCTCTTTGTTAAACCTTTTTCGCATTATTTTCGATAGTGAACCTTTGTAATCGTCCAAGAAAGAAAAACGTTCAACTCCCCTCACAATGACTTTAAACTTTTCTTATGCGATTAGGGTTTCATAGAATTCGTAAGCGACTATGCGGAAACGATACCTTCTTGTGGTGATGATCTTCAATAGCCCAAAAAATGAATAATAATGACAGGAGTTTTCGGTCAATTTATGAGCTGGAAATGGTATTTTCCATCATTTCGTCACATCCGGAGATGTTAATCCACTAGGTGTGTGTGTGTCTGTGTCTATATATGTGTATGTGTATGTCTGTGTTTACAGACTTCGGGATATATAGCTTTTCCAAGTCGAATTGAGAATTTTCCAAATCGAATTGAGATTTTTCCAAAACAATTTGAGAATTTTCCAAACCAAATTGAGATTTTTCCAAAACAATTTGAGAATTTTCCAAATCAATTTGAGAATTTTCCAAATCAATTTGAGAATTTTCCAATCTAAGAAACATTCACTACAAAACAGGAAGAGGAAGTTTTCCAAACCGAATTGACAATTTTTTGAGGCAATCCAAGACTTTTATTGAAAACAAAATTAGTGAAGGAAAATGAAAGAATAGCTCTTTATGAACTAATTAACATTGAAATCAAAAAGGCAAAATGAACGAAGAATACTTCATAAAAATTACGGTCTTGTTATGAACAGAAAAAATCTGTGTTTAGCTGGTCTATTGACGTCAACAAAAACAGAAATGCGGTGTGGCCTCGATTTTTTTTTGTTCTTAACAAGAGCGTAATTTTTATGAAGTATTCTTCGTTCATTTTGTCTTTCTGATTTCAATGTTAATTTGTTCATAAAGTGCTATTCTTTCATTTTGCTTCACTAATTTTGTTTTCAATAAAAGTCTTGGATTGCCTTAAAAAACTGTCAATTCGGTTTGGAAAACTTCCTCTTCCTGTTTAGTAGTGAATGTTTCTTAGATTGGAAAATTCTCAAATTGATTTGGAAAATTCTCAAATTGTTTTGGAAAACTCTCAATTTGGTTTGGAAAATTCTCAATTCGACTTGGAAAAGCTATACAAAGCCGCATATTCGCTACATTTGGATGGGCACATTGTGTTTTTCTGTACTTTAAAAGTTGTTGCTTTACTCTGTGGTATTTTATGAACATTTTTCAGTCGTGTATCAGTTCTGCTACACGGAAACCCACTGAAGAAAGATTATTATCTAGTGTACAAGGCGTCTGGACTTACCAATGGTCAACAAACCTCTCCGGCCATAGGTCTTCTCAGCACAGTTCTGTGATCCATCTCATCAGAGTCCATCCACGATCATTACCTGCAAACAACCAAACAACGTCATTGCAATAGCAGTCCATACTAAGCAGGTTCAAGAAAATTCTGGATTTCAAATAAGTGCTTGGTTCAATTTTTTCTCGACTGATGGCGAAATCCTACCATGGCTACATATGAAATCAAAACATAAATGCACGCCGATTTCTTCTTATTTCGGAGATAATGGGCACTATAAATTCATTTTTCTGTTGAGGACGCAGCCAGATATCACCCGTGACATCTCTTAATTTTAGAGTCAAATCAAGTGGCCGTTTGTTTGGTTCTTTTTTTCTTCAATAAATAAGCCTTTGTAATGGTATAGTAAAAAAATTTGTTTGCCTCATCAAATGCTGTCCTTGTATGTTTCTGGATACATGGAAACTAAATCTACTGTTCTTTCCGTCATATGAGCCTTGAAAGGCCTCAGAATTGATGAAAAAAAAAACGTGGACTCCACTTGGGATCAAGTTGATCCCAACTTCCAGCCAGCTCGACCGTCCTAGTTAACGCATGACGCATGTTTTGGGCCAAAATCTGATGGAAAACGCGGGTAATTCGTTGTTCTTCGCCCACACAATCAGACACTCTCAAGAGCCGCCTCACAAACAACTTGCTGCCTTTGAGACACACAAAGCTCAGCCCAAACACAAACAGACCGTTTCCGCGCGCTCCTCCGCATCACAGTTGGAGATGTCACCAGGGCAAATCATTCTAATATGTGTCCTCTAAGACATAAATGAAGAAACTCCTCTCCCCCCGTCCATCAACACATACATTATAACGTTGCATCTTTCTTTTCATAGAAATACCCCTCTCCCTTCCACACTAGTGACATTTCCTACACGACTAGAGAGACTGCTTTCAACAGTAGATCCCCCACCACCACTAGAGATAATCTCACCTTTGAAAATTGAGTTGAGCACCTCCCTGCCACGAGCATATTTGACACCTTAAATACCTATTACAGATGAGATGAACGATAATGCATACGCCAACTTGCTCCAGTGGAAGATTTAGAAAACACACTATAGTTGTAGAGTAGATCTCTGTTTCAACATGCAGCTTTTTAATAGCTAATTTGTGTTTACAAAAAGATTAATTCTGTCTGCAAATAGCATACATGGTGATGATGGTTAAGGGTGGGGGTCACTGTGTTTCTTTCTGAGCAACATTCATCTATGCAGGAGATGCATTGTGATGCACACTAACGGACTGCGGCCGTCGAAGCACACAAAGCTCACCCTAAACACAAAGAGATTGTTTCTCCATACTCCTCCTCTTTAAAGGGGGGGTTATTACTTTAATTTGTGTCCACTGCGACACAAATGAACCAAACCACCTCCCCCTTCATCCACTCCATTACCACATAAATTATTTGGACCTTTGTTTTAATGGAAACACCCCTCTCACTTCCCCACTAGAGATACTCTCTTCACAACTAGGGATACACTGGATCCCCACCACCATTAGAGATTCTCCTACCTTTAAAAATAACCCTTTTGCCGTTAGCATAGCTGATCACCTCTCATGCATGGCACTCAATTAATTTTGTTTACAAGAACAAGGATTATGTCTCCAAATAGCATACATGATGGTGGAGATGGTTGAGGGAGGGGATGCACTGTGTTTGTTTTTGATCAAAATTAATCTATGCAGGAGATGCATTGTGATTTTGTTTGAAGTGCATAAAAGCGCTGGTAATTTGTTGGCCCTCCAGCATACACAGCGACTCTCGAGAGCAGCCCCACAGACAGACTGCGGCCCTCGAGACACACAAAGCTCAGCCCAAACACAAAGAGACCGTTTCCCAGCGCTCTTCCGCATTACGATCCCCCCGGAGAGAGCTGCAGTCGTGGAGGTGTCGGTAGGGAGAATTATTTGCTAGGATGGGGAACGGGAGGGGGGATCATTCTGATTTGTGTCCTCCACTTGTATTCTCCCTTTCGAAACACCCTCCACTCCATCGTCACATACATTACAACGTTGCACCTTTGTTTTCATAGAACCCCCCCTCCTTCATCTCTCTACCACTAGAGATACCTCTTTCACCACTAGAGACCCCTCCTCCCCTTGAAAACGGCCCTTTAGCGACACTCGAGAGGAACGCATTCTCGTAAGTGACGCTTTGCGCCCGAATGGCGGATATTCCGCCGAATAATCCCGTCGAGAGGACTAACGAGGACGTCTGCACTCGTAATTCAATTTGAGCGGCCGGCAAAGCTAAAAGCTCAAGGGCGCTAATTGAACGGCCCTTTGAAGCTTTGAATGCCAATTTGGTCGAGAAAACTTTATTGTAAGCGACCAATCAGAGTTCCATAACTTTTCCAATACCCAGAAGGGTCAAGAAAAGTAGGTACACTAGAAAGTGATTCTCCAAAAATAGGGATGTTTCAGTCGTGAGTTGATGAATTCAAGGCGAGGTCTGATCGTCAAAGGCCCTTTTACAACCCTCGAACAAATATAACAAAATAAAATTGATAATAATAAGACAGAAACGTCAAGAATCAATTAGAGAAAATATATATGCACGGTGTACCACGATTCGTGTCCGACTGCTATCCCAACTGTCCCCACCAAAAGTGGCTCGTAGAGATTCGTTGTAAAAGCCCCGTTTCGGAGCCATTTCAATTTTAAATTTTTTTTCGTTTTTCGACCTTACTTCCCGAAAATTGACATAACTTTTTTATCTGTTCGAAAAGCTGCTTCTTAAACGACTTAAACCACTCATAAAAGATAGAAATTTGATCCCAAATCACCAATTCGGATTCAGACAACGGCACTCTACAATAGATCAAGTCCATCGAATCACTAACATAATTGAGAGGGCCCTAGAAGGTAACAAAATATGTGCCAGTATCTTCTTGGATGTGACTCAAGCCTTTGACAAGGTTTGGCACGAGGGACTAGAGTACAAACTGCACGGGGATCTCCCAAGACAGTACTACTTACTACTGAAGTCCTACTTTGAAAATAGACATTTCAGGGTGAAGCAAGATGACCAATAAAAGAAGCCCATAAAAGCAGGGGTCCCGCAGGGGAGTGTCTTAGGGCCAGTACTCTACCTCCTGTACGTACGGGACTTACCCCAACAAGAAGGCACAACTGTTGCCATATTTACAGATGATACGGCTATCCTCTCTGTTGGAGATGATATAGAAGCTGCAACACGCAAACTACAGACGTCTACTACTGAGGTTTCTAAGTGGACCAAGATGTGGAGAATGAAGCTGAACGAATCAAAATCAGCCCACATCAACTTCACAAACCGAAAAGCCCCAATCTTGGATGTTGAGATCAATTCGAATAAAATACCGCATACTGAAGCAGTTAAATACTTGGGTTTAACACTTGACTCCAAATTAAACTGGAATAAACACATAGAAAGGAAGAAAGAAGAACTTAAAATCAAGTACAGAAGGATGTATTGGATAATGGGAAGGAATTCCCATCTCTCTCTACACAACAAACTGCTTATATATAAGCAGATCCTTCGCCCTATTTGGACCTGTGGGATCAGGACAGATCTGGGGCTGTGCCAAGAAATCAAATATTGAGAAAATCCAAACCTTTCAGAATAAAATACTGAGAAGTATAGTTGGAGCCCCTTGGTATATGCGAAACGATGATATTCATCGAGATTTGAGGATGTAGACAGTCTATGAAATTATTGCAAAATACGCAAGGAAGCATGAACATCGCCTCCACAAACACGAGAACCCGGAGATGCTCTACGTTTTGGACAACGAAGGTGAAATCCGACGTCTCAAGCGAAACAAACCACTGGATTTAGTTGTGCTGCGTGAATAGAAGTGCAATCGAACTCAGTGCTAATTAATTGGGCTGTATAATAAAGGGCTAGGTTTTGTTGTAAACCTACCCTCTTGGAGTGTACCTTTATTGATACGTAAAATTGCTAGATGAAATGTATTTAATTTTTCAATTGCAATTAATAAATCACGAAAAAAAATTTCACTATTAAAATTTTTTTCGTTTTTCGACCTTACTTCCCGCAAATTGACATAACTCCCTTAATTTGTAATAATAATTCCAAATTTGAGGATACCGTTGGAAAGAGCGTTATATTTTCTTTCGCCTGAATGCCTGACAAATATTTTCAGGCGAAATACAAGCCTGAAAATGGAGTAAAAAACGAAAATTTTCTCAAAATCCCAAAGTGAATTTGGGTGATTTTACTAGTTTTTGTATAAAGATTAAACAGGTGTTTTTCTACAAAAAAAAAAATTCAAAAACACATCAAGCCAAAAATGCAGCTGTCTAACGGAGTAGTTAATCAATTTTTTATTGCAATTGAATTTCATTGAGTGAAGAAGGTTTAAATGCGTGAATGTTTTTAAGGTAAACAGGATGTTTTTCACTTAAAATGAAAAAAAAAAATTCAAAAACACATTATATGATAGTAATTATAATTTTGTCCAGGGCTCTACTTTATTTATTTTTAGCGAATTTCCTCAGAAAAAGAAGCTATTGCACTCCCTTTAAAATGAAAATTTTGAATTACAATATTGCTTAATTGAAATCTGTTTTGTGGCATTCTGAAATGATTCCAGGACTTTAACGTTTTTTATCTGTGTGTGTGTAGTTGAATTTAAGTTGAATATTCATCTTTAATGTATTTGGACGGATTAGTTCGCCAGCCAACACTTTTTGAGCACAGTAAATCGGTAAAATCTTAACACACACAGAAATAATAAAATCGTAAATCCTTTTTGATTAGAAAAATATAATTCATTACAAGTTTTTTAGCAATAAACTTGGAAAACTCTGTAAACAAAGACATCAGATTTCAACTCAATTTAACAAAACGTGATTTTGGTAAATTCTCTCAAACGATCATGCTACATGACCGGGACTTTTTGGATTCGCTCCCTCTATCCGGCTAAGGATCGTACCTAGTCAGGTAACACGATTTTATCAAACCCTGCATCACGTGCACCGTCTTAACCCAGGAGTTCCACAGATCTGATATCAGCAGTTTGAAAGAACTGAACACAGGTTTTTCAGAGAAATCCACAAAGTGGGGAAACTGTCTCTTTCTAGACTCTCGCAGCTGTCCGCCCTCTCAGGGCGAAATGTGGTCGGAGCTCCATTAACCGCTCTTGTCAGCCCAGGGGAGGTTACATAGGGAGGTTACGTAGGGTTATCTCCTTGGAGATCCAGTACCGGGAAAACTACCGGGAAATATCGCTCAACCGAAGGCTGGCCCAACGAATGACGTCACTGGGATAATGGACACTGCAGCAGGGCTACAAGTATATAAAAGAACCTTTCAAATAATCAGCACATATCTGGATGTAGGTACTTTCTTCGAAACCAGAACATGAATCTATGCAGAAGTCCTGCTCTTTATGTCAAATACTATTTTATTAAATTTTATTTATTATTGCTATTTTTGCGTGAAATTAGACCGAAAATGAAGCAAATCGCCACCAATCTCACTTTTTTATTTCAAGCCGCTCCCGAGATATTATTTTTTGAAGGTTTTTTTTTTCGCAAAAACCACGTTTTTGTCATAAAAATCCCACGTTTCTTCTCTTGACTCTTCTTCAACTTTTCACCACAACTTCGGATTTATTTATTCATTTCCTATACTCTTAATACATTTTCATAGTCAAGAAATAACTTCTAAGGACCTTAATTGCAAACTTTCAAACGTTCAACATTTAAAGACTAGTAACTTTCAGAAAATCTCTGAAAACAATGAAAAACTCGAGCGGTATCACCCCCCATTCAATACCATATTTGTTGATACCTCTCTTACAGGCTATTGCCATAAAATACCGATTGTATCAATTAATTCTTCATGTTGGAAGCTTCAATGGAGAAAGCTAGGTCCCGCGACGATGGGATCCCCAGAGAGATGACAGGATTGAGCCCTTTTTCAAGAAGCGACACTTCTGCAAGTGAAAGTGACGAAGGCCCTATGTGCTGAAGAGATGAAGAAGACAATCAAGATTCCACCCGGACAAGAGGAACGACTGGCAGCAGATTTGAAGAAGAAATTCAAAGATAAGAAGATTGTAGCTCTTAAAGCGGATAAACGAAACACAACTGTAATTTTAAAAAAACAAGACTACATTGAAAAAACTCTTAAATTCCTGAGCGATAATAACTGCAATATTCTCAAATCGGATCCAACTGATAACTATCAAAAGATAATTCGAAAAGAAGTTATCAAGTCCGAAAATATTCTCAAAGGAATGTACAATGTTTCCTATATTGGTGCCCCAGCTTACAAATTGGCTAAAAAACTAAATACGTTGCTCAGAAATAGAATCAACTTTCGGCCACAGAATACTGTTAAAAATTCACTAGATTCGGTTTCAAAAATTAAAGATATTCAAACACCTCCAAATGCCAAACTTGCTTTTTTTGATGTGGTGAGCCTATTTACCAATATTGATGTCGCTAAGTGCAAAGATGTGGTTGATGGGCTTATCCATGATTCTAATATCGATGTTTTTGATAAGAATGAACTCTGTTCGTTGATGTCTGTTTGTATGGATCAGAATTATTTTCTATTTGAGGGTCAATATTATACTCAACCTGGGGTAGCGATGGGTTCTCCACTATCTCCTTTGCTTGCAGATATTTACATGGATCATCTTGAGAAACAAATCTTTCGAAAATGTAAATTAAATAACCTTTTGTATTGGTATAGATACGCAGACGACATAATTATTTTATGGACAGGGACCGAAAGACAACTAAATTCTTTTCTGGAAAAAATCAACAATTTGGATCCTTTCATCAAATTCACCCTTGAATTGGGTGGAAATAAGTTAAATTTTCTTGACTTGTCTATCTCATTGATTAACAAAAGGCATGATTTCTCCATTTATAGAAAAACGCTGCAAATTCTTTCACTGGAGTTTATTATTCAGAAATTTGAATTTCTACTAAATTATTGAATTTCAGGAGATATGCATGGAGCACGTAAATCTATTCTCAACCAAAATACCTATTTGGATTGATCAGTTGATCATATTTGTGTGCCTCAAACAATAAAGACATCCATAATTTATCAAGTCCTTTAGCGCTCGTATTGCGTTAAAACTTCCCCAAACCCAAACTTAGACGATGTAGCCAAAGGTAGACTGATGTAAAGGAGGCACACAAATATCATCAACTGATCAATCCAAATAGGTGTTTTGGTTGAGAAACGATTTACGTGGTCTATGCTTATCTCCTGAAATTCAATAATCGCGCTATCACCTGTAAAACACGCACACTCCAAAGCTTAGTAGAAATTCAAATCATGAATTCAACTCAAATGAATAAAATTGAATAATAGACCCCACTGAAAGAATTTGCAGTGTGCGTGTTTCACCGGTGATAGAGCGATTATTGAATTTCAGGAGATCGTAAATCTGTTCAATCCAAAATAGGTATTTGGATTGAATATTTGTGTACCTCCTGAAATTCAATAATCGCTCTATCACCTGTGAAACACGCTCCGATTTACAGATTCAAATCATGAACGCAAGCCAATTGAATAATAAACCCGAGTGAAAACTACTTATTTACCCCAATAATAATATTGAATAATAATCCCCAGTAATAATATTTACCTATATATTATCAGCGTTTCACACATATCAGAATGCTTCAACCCGTGTATCGGCTATAAACTACAAGTATCCACATCGGCTATCACTCCAGTAACCACAATCACTATAACTCGACGCTATCGGCATCACTAGGTTACAAGCAAACAATAATAAACCAAAAAACGCAAATGTTGTCACCATAAATCGGGCCATACATCGAGAATGGTTTGACCTACGGACGTGGGAAAGGGCTCATTCGATTCCTGATGGTATGTTCTTCAAATAGAGAAAAATTTAGGCCGCTTCGACTTGTTTTGAGGTTTTTAGGGATTTTACAAAACTTTGACAGCTTTTAAAGGGCACTTTAAATTGAGTGAGAGAGCTGGCTCAAAAATTGGGGCGTCGTCGGACCAAGATGGATTTTTCCTGAAAAATTTCAGATCTTTTGCTCCAAGATGTGATTTGAAACGTAAACCATGAAATTTTCAGGGGGTGTTCCAATTTTTTTTCCAGAGCGATTACAATATAAACATGCCGCCTTCCATAGTATGATCAATAGGGCACTGTCCATACCAATGAATGATCAAAATTTATTGAAAGAAAAATCTGTTATTAAAAGTATAGCCGTAAGTAATGGATATGGGGGAGAACTTGTTGATTCTATTTGGAATAAGGTTCTTAGGAAAAAGAGCAGGGAAGGGGTGTGTAATTTAATGAGAGAAATTGAGTTGGAAGAGAAAAAGTGGATTAGTATACCTTATTATGGGAAAATTTCGGATAAACTCGGTAAAATTCTGTCGTCCAGGGGTTTCAACGTTGGGTTTAAGAATAAAAATAATCTCAAATCTTCTTTGGGTTCGGTTAAGGATAAAATTAACGTTCAGGATAAAAGTGGGCTTGAGTACTGTGGTCAAACTGGTAGGAAATTTAGGGAACGAATAAAAGAGCATGAAAAGGATTACAGGGACAACAAAGGTGATTCTGCCTTTGCAAGTCATCTGAATGAATCCAATCATAGCTTTAGTTTTGATCTGACTAACAGGCAGTATGTAGAATTTCCTCACTTTTGCCCCAAGGGAGGTATGTTGGATGTGCTAGAAAAATTTGAAATTGTTAAGAGTGATAGGTCAGGAAAATGTTTAAATGATGTCATTCCTCAAAATATTTCACCATTATTGGGTTCTTTCTTGCAATAAGTTTGGCTCCGCCTCTCAATAATGATACTATTTGTGCCCCTTTCACTTTGTAAGCCTTCAGTGGCATTGGTTGGTCCTCCCCGCCCCTTTCACTTCCTTGAGCCAATAGGATTCAATCTCCTCTCACTTGATCCTATATAAGATATGCTTTCTATGATGTACTTTCAGTTCATGTTTGTTACTGATGATGACCTAATCGTCGAAATCGATTTAACAGTGTAACTCTTTACTTTCGTGGAAATATAGACAACGTTCCATCTTACTCCGTTTTTATTTTTATCCGTCATAAACTTTTGAGTTACGATAATAATTGCGTCATAGTGATGTAGTGTTTGAGGTGTTTTTCAACCTCTAACAGTACACTCTGTTCGGGCAGCCGTTGGTACAGCGGGGTCAACAAAGGAGTAATCACTAGCAGCGTTGCAGCTCTGAGCGACAACGGGTGGACCAATTGAAACGGGAAGTAGATCAACGAGCAGAGCAGGTCTAGCAGTGTAAGGAACTAAATCACGTTTATCCCCGAGAACCCGACTGATTTTACTGTTTGTATAAAATATGTAAGCAAAAACGGTGTAAATGTAATCGCAATAATTTTTTATTGCTGTATTAGATAACCCTTCTAAGTTTATCACACGTAATCTGTGGTTTATTAGATAAACTCGGACCTTACATATATTGTGATTGTATTCCTAGATGCCTAAAAAAGAGGTTCCATTTATATTTTATGTTATGTCGATGTAAATCAATTAGGAAACAGGTGAGCCGCAAATATTTCTCCGTATCTTTTAATTGACGTGTAGGTGGATTAAAGTCGATTGGAGGACTTCGTCATAAATTCAACTTCTTAAATACTTCAAGTCCCTCACTATACAGGGTGTCCCAGGAGTTATGCACAACCCGACTCCTACGTGATCTACAACTCATTTCCGACCAAAAATGCCTCATAGCAGTTTTTTGATAGAGACCTCGTTTCCGAGTTATTCGCGATTTGAGATTTTTTCGTGTTTTCGATCTTATGTCATTAAAACTGTCATAACTCCCTCAATTTTGGCGATAGCTCAAATTTGATGTCACCGTTGGAAAGAGCGTTAAATTGTCTATCTATTTAATGTCAGAAAACATTTTTTTAATTACATTAAAGATTTGCAATTGCCAAAATGGTAGTTTTGTCAAACTCTTGAAATCGCCTGTTTTTCATCTCTCCTGGCAACCCCATCGTCGAGACTTTTGGAAAAACCTCAATTTTTACAGAAAACACTTGTTTTTCTGCAGTTAAATACCTTGTCCTTAACTAAAAATATTTTTAAAAACCAAAACGACCACACCGTTGGAAAGCTGACATTTTGGCGCACGTTTTACCAGGCCTGCACGGTTTTGTCTCAAGTATTAATGGGGTTGCTAGGTGAGGTGAAAAACGAGCGATTTTAAGATTTTGTCAAAACTGCATTTTCGCGCAGCAATCGCACATCTTCAATGCAATTAAAAAATGTTTTCTCACATCAAATAGATAGAAAATTTAACTCTCTTTCCAACGGCGTTATTAAATTTGAGCTATCGTCCAAATTGAGGGAGTTATGACAGTTTTAATGACATAAGATCGAAAACGCGAGAAAAATCTTAAATCGCAAATAACTCGGAAACGAGGCCTCTACCAAAAAACTGCTACGAGGCATTTTTGGTCGGAAATGAGCTGTAGAACACGTAGGAGTCGGGTTTTGCATAACTCCTGGGACACCCTGTATAACGAAATTTGAATATCTTCAATAAGGTGTTACATACATTGTATAGATGCAAACGTTGAGGCTCTCGAATCGATCAACTGAAATTTATCGAGGTAAAATAAAATCGTTGCAAATTATTTCAGAAAGGCTTGTTATGAAACTAAGAGTTTATTAATTAAAGAGAATGTACGATAATTTCTGCGTACGATTTTGGGGACTGAACATTTTGCTTTGCCTCCGACCCATATGTAGCCGAAGTAATGTTTTCTCTTTCGGTTGTTCGTTTTTTTCTCTGTTCCCAAAATCATCATTTCTACTCGCGTTTTGCATTATAGACCATGAACAACTCTCGTTTAGTGTATGTCTGCCCGTTTATCCGTTGACACTTCTAAGAAGCTTAGTTTTTGTAGTTTTTATCCGATGTACGTGCGCGTTAGGCTGCAGACGGACATCAGTCTCATAAGTCTGCGCATGCTCAAAAGTAAAATACAATAACCATAATCAATAATCTCCTCAAATTCGGGGGGTAGTTGGGAAATTACCTGTAGAGAAATATCAATGTGTGTATGAATTAAATCACAACTTAGTAAAACACATGAAATACGAGTGATAATAACACGTCAAAAACTTTAGTAAGGACCGTCTTACAAACTACAAATATCGAATCAGCTGGTTTTAAGTGGAATTCACTTTTCAAGAAAACGAATTATTTGTAACTTTCTTGAATACTGCAAGAGGAAGTAAACCGAAGGTAAGTGGTTAATTTAAATCATTTTCTGTTGATGGTCGACATACTTATCTCGTTTACATTCATTCTTTTCGCATGTTCATTTAAAGTACATTCATTCTCATCGAAAATTCGCTAAAAACGAAATATTCGCTTATATAGTCTTGTCCTCGACTTTTACACCGACCTATTACAACGATGGTGTGTTTGTGCCACGCACGGGTGAAAGGGCGATTTCGAGATGATTTCCAAATTTCGGGAAATCTGACCCCCCCCCCCTCCTGTTTCGCTTTTCCGATGGCCATTTTCTCCCTCCTCATCACTTCTCCCTATTATTTCCCTTTCAAAGGGTTACAGAGAGGAGATCACACGAACACACAAAAGGCTGAAAGCCAAGAGACAAATTAATCTTCATTCTTTTTCAAAATGATGAAAACCTGTCGCTCGAGGTTTTTATGTTTTAGCTTTTTTTTAACACTCTAGGACCCCCTCCTCACTCTCTCTCTCTCTCTCTCTCTCAATCATTCTCACACAATTCCTCTGTCTCCCTCCCTCTAGCCGTCCAAGCGTTTCCCCATCCTTCGTAACTGGTTCTCAACATTCCGCGAACGAAAAATAAGAGAAAAATTGTTGGGATTGAAAAAAAGGACAAAGGAGGTTTGTTTAATCGTGAGGAAAACGGCACCAACCATCCAGCGTCCCCCATCCCCTTACGCCACGTCCACTTTCTCTTTACTCTGGAAAAACGTGGAGCTTTCCGGTGGCTTTCCCAACTAGGATATCGCGGATGGAAAAGACACATTTCCAAGGATTGCTTCTCTGAAGTCAGAATCCCGATTTGCAGTACAACAGCAGGTTACGTTCACAATAGACATTTTACGGAGGTAGAAATATTTTATGACATTCCTGATTTACAATTTTTCTGGCGCTATTTGCAGCTGGTATAGCATGTAATGCGAGTCTTGTCTTATCGCTCTCTCATGTGTTCTACAACATGGTTTTTGACCTCAAGTGCCTCGTTAAATATGATATATATTTACTGTTATCTCGTTCAACCATTCCATTAATGCAGTGGCGTACATATGTGATATTTTCGGGGAGGGCCGAGAATAAGGGGGGGTCCGGTGGTCCACCTCCGGGGAAATTTTTCAAATCAAGTGTCTAAAATCACATGTTTAACTATTCCAGCACTAAAAAAAAACTGATAGAAAAGTGGTTCTTTTCCCAAGGAAAGCATATTTTAGGCCTAAATAATACTCAGTTAAACCAAAAAATTCAATATTAATTTATATTTTCCAAATTTAGGGAGGGGGGCCGGGACCCCTCGCCCCCCCCCCTTATATACGCCCCTTTATTAATGTAATATTCATAATTGTAGAACCTCTAACAACTGATGAATGGCATATTCTTTATGTTGCAATTGGGTTCACCCATACACTAATATATAGGGTGTTACATTTCGTGACGGTCACAGGCCAGGAGAAGATTCTACGGAAAATTTCTGATCGAAAATGCCTCGTAGCAATTTTTGTTTACACCCTTGGAAATGCGGTTTTTTCATTTTCAAGATTTTTCTCGTTTTTTCGACCTTACCGCATTAAAACGGCCATATCTCCCACATTTTTCGTGCGATTTCAAATCTGATTCCACTATTGGAAAGAGCGTTACATTTCCTATCGCCCTAATGGGGAAACAACTTTTTTGAGCAGGCGAAACAAGTGAAAAATCAGCTTGAAAAGGACACATTGTCAAATCGTGGAGTTCTCGCCTTTCTTCAAACGCTTATGAGTCCCTGTAATAAGGCATGTGAATTGCGGCCTGCCTGCGATATGCCTAACCAGATTTGAAACTCTGTGTAGTTTTCTGGAAGAAAATTGCTTTTCAAGTGAGAAAAACTTGGTTTTTCACTGGATACTCCGGATACTGGTTAAAAAAAATTCGAACTCGGATTTAAAAAAAAATTATTAATGAAGTATTGTAATAAATTGTACATTTTTACCGTAGATACTGTTCAAAATGTCCACCAATGTGCTCACGACATGAGACAAAACACCAGGGAGCTGGAGCGAGCAGTCGACATCGTTTGGCGGAGGTGCCGTCTCTGCATTCAGCAGAATGGTGGACATTTTGAACAGTATCTACAATAAAAATGTACAGTTTAATACAATGTTTCATTTAATTTTTTAAATCCGAGTTCGAATTTCTTTTTTTTTTTTTAACCAGACGAATCAACGCATGATGAAAAAACCGGAGTATCCAGCTAAAAAACCACTTTTTTCTTACTTGAAAAGCAATTTTCTTCCAGAAAACTACATGGAATTTCAAATCTGGTTATATCGCTGGAGAGCCTAGATTTTGGCTCCCCTTGGTTCCCCATTAGGGCGATAGGAAATTTAACGCTCTTTCCAATAGTGGAATCAGATTTGAAATCGAACGCAAAATGTGGGAGATATGGCCGTTTTAATGCGGTAAGGTCAAGAACATGAAAAATCTTAAAATAAAAAAAATATTTAAAAAACGGCATTTGTGTAAACAAAGCTAAGACACATTTTCGATCAGAAATTTTCCGTGAAATCTTCTTCTGGCCTGTGACCGTCACGAAATATAACACCCTGTACCTATAGCATTTTTTTACTCCGTTTAAAATACCATTTTTTTCACATTTAAATTCTGTTTCGTGTTTTTGAAATTACTTCACTAAAATTACCATAACTCCCTTAATTTTGCACTGAAAATACAAATTAGACTATACCGTTGAGTAGAGCGTTAAATTTTCAGTCTCTTTAATGGCTAACAAACATTTTTCCGGCAGAATTGAAGCGTTGAAATGGATTACAAAAAAGTGAATTTTGTCGAATTCCAACATCGTCAATTTCGCAAATGTTTCGTAATTCTATAACTTTTTTGGCAAGATTGTGCAGGTCTCCCAAAAACTGTACCAAAAGGTCAGCGGACTAATCAATTTTTTTTCGTGGCGATTGAATTTCACCGAGAAAATGAGGTTTGAATGCAAAAAATCTGGGTTTTCATCACAAAGTGACAGATTGACATTTTCACCGCAAATCAACTTTCTTAAAAAATCCACATCAACATACAGAACTAGTTCACATTCAGGTGCAGGTTGTACTCGTCCTTCGTTGCAATCATTTGTACAGGAGGTCAATCATTCCATGTTTTGCTACTTGTACACTGTACAATGTACAGTCCAACTCTACGGGTCCTTCACAGATAATTCAACCCACCGCTTCCACCGCTAGATCTCTACAATGTCATAATATGATCATTATGTAAGGAGGAGGTAGGATGCGACCTTTATGCTTCACAAGAATTTGTTATGTAATGTTCGAACCAATTTTAAATTGATTTTTACAGTGTAACACCAAAGAGGTATCATTGCCAGGTAGAACAGCACTTTGTGGTGTAATCGGAAGTTGGAATCACATGTTGTCAGGTCCACTATCTGTATTCTTCTACAATGAAGGGTTTTTTCTTTCACATGTGCTCTTTACATTGAAATTCCATGTCCAGCATTCAAACGACAACTGAGTTATTCTATGTCAATCAAGTTCACCGTGAAAGATGCTCAGTTTTGAAACTGTCAATAAGTCTGTATTAAAAAAAAATTCTTGCATACAAGTCTGCAACGCATTAGGACATTTCATGTCTTTCCCCTCCCTCCTTCTTCCCTTCCATCTTCTAGCAATCTTGTCTTCCTCTGTGAATTACATTTTTTTCAATATAAAGAAAACAAAAATTAAACTCATATTTTTAGCTTCAGTAGCCACTCTGGTGATCAAGACCCTGTACACCTTATTGTTCATGTCCTAAGGAGGCTACCAGCCAAATTTCAGCTTTCCACAGTTGATAGGAAAGAAGTTAGCTTCAGGAGCCACTCAGTTGATCAAAACCCTCTGCACCTTATTGTTCACGTCCTAAGGAGGCTACCAGCCAAATCATAATAATCATATAGCCAAATTTCAGCTATAATCATATAGGTCTACCTACCTCACTTCTACGAATCATAATAATCATTGAGCATATTTCGTTACGTAACGTAACGTGACATAACGACAATTTGGTTGTGTGCCATAGCAAAGACATGAAATGTCAAAAAGACTTTGGCATCGGATCTTACATATCTTCTTTCGCTGAATCAAATGGTCTTTCACTCGGACCTCCCAGCTCAACAAATAAAAGATTTACAGGCCCTTTCCCTTGGTCGGAACTTCAATCCCAGGCCACTCGAGTTCTGACCGAATAGTATCCTATTAATTGAAATTGTCAATTTCAGCGAGGAGGCCTGAAAGAAACCCCAGTCGATTTATCGACAAATGATACTTGAAATTCTATAACAAACTAATTTCTTCGAGAAGGAAGTTGATTTTTGAGTGGAAACGTCGATATCACCGTAAAACCCTACGTTTTTCCGATTAGGATTAGTTTACTATTTTTTCAAGGAAATCGTTCATTTTCGTTGGCAAACTAACTTTTCTAATATTAGGATTTCAATTTTTAGGATTTTCATTTCTAGACCGCTTTTAGCGACACCATAAAACATCCGTGGCCCGTGATTATTAACAATAAATTACAGGAATTAGAGCAAAAATGTCGAGCTTCCCTGAATACTTGAGGAACTTAAACTCAAATGATAACTTTCAATCAAATTTTAAATGATGTTTGGAAAATAACTAGCAACATAGTTGTTAAATCATCAAATACCGAGTGAACAACAATATATCTGAAAACGCTTCAAATTCTTTCACTGGGGTTTATTTTCAATTGGCTTGCGTTCATGACTTGAATTTCTACTAAGCTTTGGAGTGTGCGTGTTTCACATGTGATAGAGCGATTATTGAATTTCAGGAGATATGCATAGAGCACGCAAATCTGTTCTCGACCAAAATACCTATTTGGATTGATCAGTTGATCATATTTGTGTGCCCCCTGCAATTCGAAAACCGCTCTATCACCTGTGAAACAAGCACACTCCAAAGCTTAGTAGAAATTCAAATCATGAACGCAAGCCAATTGAATAATAAACCTCAGTGAAAGAATTTGCAGCGTCTTTTATGGTTATCAGAATGCTTCAACCCATCTATCGGCTACAAAGCCTTTTAGGAGATCACTCCAGCATCCACATTACTACATCACTACGTTACTGATATCAACACAAAAACCAATACAAAAACAATGATAAACCAAAATAACGCGAATGTTGGCCCCATAAATCGGGCCATAGATCGAGAATGGTTTGACCTACGGACCTGGGAAGGGCTCATTCGATTCCTCGTGGAGTGTTCTTCAAAAACAGTACAAATTTATTCCGCCTTTACTTTTTTGAGGTTTTTAGGGATTTTACAAAACTTTGACAACCCTTAAAGGGCACTTTAAATTAAGTGAGAGAGCTGGCTCAAGAATTGGGGCGTCGCCGGACCAACATGGATTTTTCCTGAAAATTTCAGCTTTTTTGCTTCAGCCGTTTGGGAGAAATCGTGCGTACGGCGTACGGACGGAAAAATTTTTATTACAGATTCGGATTCTACACCCTTTGAAACGTAAACCATGAAATTATCAGGGGGGTTAGCATTTTTTTTTTTTTTTTTTTTTCAAGAGCGATTACAATGGTTTATTATTCAATAATAAACCAAAAACTATTGTATCATGCGACATATGTTTTCTGGATCTCTAATGATTAACAAATTGTCATCATGATTTTCGAACTGTCTCTTCAGTGGTCATCATTATTTCCTTATTTTTTATTTACCTGCCAAATTTTCAAATTACTTTGTCTTCAAAATCTAGTCTTTCCTTATAGATAATATTTAATCCTGTATAGCACCTTAGTATATTTGATATTATATCCTGCAGCAACCAAACTAAAACCTATCATTTTAAGCACAAGTCTAAAATTGTAAAAATATTATCAATACTAAGAAGAAGTAAACGTACCTAAACTTCAGTATGTTTCAAATCTACCACATAAAATTGAACAACCAGAAAGGCTACAGTATTGTTCAATGGATTGATTCAAATGACCTAAAAAGAGCTCAATGATATATAGCTTTTCCAAGTCAGATTCAGAATTTTCCATTTTAATTTCAGAATTTTCATTTCAATTTCAGACTTTTCCATTTCAATTTCAGACTTTTCCATTTCAATTTCAGAGTTTTCCATTTCCATCGCGGGTGGGAGCCTGAAATTGAAATGGAAAACTCTGAAATTGAAATGGAAAATTCTGAAATTGATTTGGAAATTTCTGAAATTGGTTTGGAAATTTCTGAATCTGACTTGGAAAAGCTATAAGTAGAGATTTTGAATCTCTATGATGTTTTAGTACGGTTTTTAAGAAAGAATTTTGTAATGATATTCAATAGATTATTGGGTCCAAGAGAACTGGTTGGTTTTGACGTATTGATTGATTATTAATTGTAAGTACTGAATCTTCAAGACCCATATTAACTCGATAACTTTCAGTTTCAAACAAGGAATCATAGCGGCACGAGATCTAGCATAATTATTAAAACCTCAAATTATATTTAACCCGCGTTTTTCTAGCTCGCTGAGAAATTTATCGCTAATTTACTATGTACATATTTTTATGTAAATCCCAGCAAACATTTTTTCAAAATAATTGTATTTTACAAGTTTTAATAAGAATAAGGAAACAATGTTCATTTAGTACCTTCCTACTCTCCAGTACACAAACTTTGGTATGTACCTATGTATCCTAATTAAAAAAAGTTATCTATGAATCATTGAGGACTTCTGTTTGACATGTCTGCTGATGTTCTTTTCAGCATCTGCACTGTTCTGAGTGTTTATTCACACGGATACATCGGTTTTCAATGATATAGCATATTGTTCAAAAAGGAGTAAGGAGAGTAGGAATAATTTTATTAAGTACACGTTAACTAGACTAGATGAAGGTAAGGAAAATTTTCGGTGTATTGATAATGATGATCATACCTTCCTGATGTATGTTTACTTGAGGAGATTTAATTTCAAGAACAAACTCGAAAAGTCGTAGCTGGGGGAGGCGCCCGACCGAATCGCGCGACGTCCCGCGCGGTTGTAAGGGTTGGGGTGAGTTCCCAGACGGGAGAAAGTTACTGGGGCTCGAGGGAGAGAGAAAATAGAGAGAAAAAAGGAAGAGAATGACAACAAATGGGAGAATGAGCGTTCGGGAAGGGAAGCCGAGTGTCCTGGTCGGCCTTGGAGGAAGCGAATACCGAACTGAGCGTTGAGTCGGAACCCGCTAGCGACGGCAGCGCTGCGGTGCGGGGGGTCGACGCAACATGCGCCGTCCGCGACCATCTGCACACAGACCAGAGGTGTGAGGAGAAGGGAGGGGGTCATTCGAAGAAAACATCTTTTTCCCCAATTCGAAAAAATACAAAATTATGAGGGGGGTAATTTCCCGGAATGGGTGGAATTGCTGAACTCAAAATTCGGATTCAAAGCCCTCGAAAACAGCATCAACAACTATCAGTTTTGGGTTCTACTCCCCTGGGATAGGTGACGTCATAAAACGGGTGGAGAGGACCACCCGTGACGTCATGGTATAACGAAGATGAGCCCTCCAGGGCGGGTGGTGACTGATGACGTAGATGTTCCTGTTTTTACTTTCAAAACGCTCGGAGATCCTTGAAAAATAGGTTATGGGCCCTTCAACGATTCCTTGGAAGTCCGGCAGTATGCAAGTTTGTTATCATATTATGGAACATATTGGTAAGTAATGTGTGCATTACAGGTGCATCTGAAAACACCCTGGAACAATTCTAACAGGGGTCCCTCAGTAGTCTGACAAAAACTCTCCGGACAAAAAATACCCTAGGGCGGACAAAAATCCCCAACTTCGGAAAACTAGGGCTGAATCACAGAATAGGCAACGCATCTATTTTTCCAACTGATCCATACTTTACTAAAAGGACTGATATAGGATATTTTTTTGTTTTTGAGATGCGAGCGTAGCGAGCATCCAGACCAGCAAACTATATAGGTAACGCATCTAGTTTTCCAACTGGTCTATACTTCACTAAAAGGATTGATATAGGATATTTTTTTGTTCTTGAGATGCGAGCGTAGCGTGCATTCATACCAGCAAACTAGACGATAGGATGTTTCTGTCATTTTTCACACGGGGATTTTTTGTCCGTGATTCGGGTCCCTCTGCTGAAAAAGCCATGCTTCAGAGGAACTACTTACAAATTCATCTTTATCTACGCATATCAGATATGCTGCTGTTTGATAACAGACCAATACTTTTTCTCCACAAAAGGTCTGAATTATGTAGATACACCTTCTATAGACCATTATAGTAAATACAAAGGAAATTGAGCAGTAATTACTTTGATGGAAGTGGAAAATACGATTTTTGTTGCCCCAACCAAGTTCTGGTCGTTTTAGTACGCCCCACCTAGAAATATTTGGTCTAATTTGAGGGTGAAACAACAACTTTCAGCAGATACAAAAAACTAATACAATAAAGATCACAGTTCCATTATGCAACAAAACTCACAATCCTTATTCTAGCAGTCCAGAAAATCGGAAGTGAGGCGAACAAACAATCGAGTGCATACACATTTTTGATTATTCCTGATAACAAAGTCCTTAAGGTTGTAGAAGATTACAACAATAATTGTTGAATTAATTATTCATTAGGATTCATTATGATGAATAATTGAATTATTCATTTCGATTAGGTAGAAGATAATATTTTTTCGCGCTAAAACACGTTTTAGACGATTGTGAGATGTAAAGCAAAAATCAACTTTACCAAGAATTTACATCGTATCAAATAACCATCATTATGATATTTGAACACATAATAAGCAGAACTGTTTTCAAATTGAACATTCATGAGAAACAATTCTTCCATACCGACCACTTACACTTATCAACATCATTGGAGAAAATATTTGTTCAAGCTTGTGCGCTCAGATAAACGCGGTTTTTTTCGATGAATCGTTCATAATTAATCCAACGATGGCTGAGGTCAATTTTTGAAAAACGTCTTCCAACATAGCTTCATTATATTCAAAACATGACTGATTAGATCATCGAAACATTTTGAATATTCTAATGAGATTCCAAAGTGGGGGCGTAATGGTTGGGGAAATGGGAAAACGAAAGAGGACCCGCAATAACTCAAATTCCCTGCAAAGTTCCTCAAAATCGGATGAAATATGTAGAAACTCAGGTTGTTACGAGGAATCGGGGACACACACGCAGAAACAGAAACGGAACAAAAGATTCATCATTGTACACTTGTAAACGATTTTCAATGTATTTCATTCTGTATTGGAGAACTTGTGAACGAAAGTTGGAAAGCTTCCTAAGACGTTTAGATTGGGTTTAGGAGAAAAAGAGATCACGTAAAGCGTTCGGTGATTGAGAGGAGGGGACCGCTTGAAGATGAAATCTTTAGAATTGCGAAGCTGGGTAATTGCAAATTCGCAGAGAATTTCGTTGGCCCAAATATGGAGCCTCAAGGAACCCATCTTGGAACAATCTGCAACTTCAGCAAACTTTTCTGATATTTGGGTATTGATGGAATTTGTTGCATAGAAATGCTTACAATGGCCTATATTTGTAGGTATGCACCACTATTATTGGAACTGCCTTCCAAGAATGGCTCTCGCAATGAACAGTTGTTCTTTCAACTGCGTATGGAATGATCTGCAAAATGACATACAGACAAACAATGAATGAACAGTCTGGAGAGAAACTGGTTGGAATGATTTAATCCCTTCATACAGACAAACAATGAATCCGTAACTGAGGATACGATGACAAAAAAGTATGTATGGGTTTAAGCGTTGAAATACCTTTAAAATGAGATATCATTTGTCACAAAACAAAACTTTTGATTTTGCATCAATATTCCTCACAAAAACCGTGTGATAAGGATGCTGTTAACTGATAAGGACACCGATTTCGACAATATCGATAATATCGATGTTTTCACCAGATATTGGATGTCAAATCGATTTTCAAACATCACAACGGTCAATCGATGTTCCCTTTGAATTATGAAGAAGTGCGTTGGAATGATCTGCTGACATACAGACAAACAATGAGATCACCCAGACGGCCTACGAGACAAACTATGGGCAAAGTTATGTATTTTACGGTTTAATCCCTTCTTCAGGTTGCAATCCGTAATGAGGATACTGATGCCATATGTACGTGTTTTATATCCCTCTTATACGTGTAAAACCTAACTTCCAAACGCATCTCATTTCTTTGAGAACCGTCCATCCAATGATCTGCTCATAGTCCAAGTCTTATCTGTAGAGACACCTCTGGTAACAAGCAATACACCGAGCACGTACGAATCTTTATGGGATTTTCTGACAACAGAATTATTTCCAACATTAACACTTACTAATACTGTAGTATCATATATACAAAGGCTCCTAGGCGAAAGGGAGTCGTTTGGGCATTTTGCCGAAGAATATATAGGGTGCAAATGGGATACAAGACGTAATGAACCCAAGACAACTGAACGAAACAAAATTAGACAACGAGTACACTGCATGCACAAGTTGTTAAACTTTCAATTGATAACAGAGAAGGGATAACTATTCATATTGATCAGTGACTACATCTTGTATCCTGCGATTATCTCAGACAGTCTACTTACCTGTCTTAACTGGTCTCTTTATTACTTTCTGAGGGGGCTAAACAAAGTTAGTTGTTTCTCCTTCATCTTCTTGAGGTCAGGGGTTATCTACTGCATGATGAATC
The DNA here is from genome assembly GCA_031894815.1 of Creontiades dilutus. Lineage (NCBI taxonomy): Eukaryota > Metazoa > Arthropoda > Insecta > Hemiptera > Miridae > Creontiades > Creontiades dilutus. The sequence continues at coordinate 44,489 of JAVIWC010006595.1, read as the reverse complement.
ACATTTTGAATATTTTGAAATTTGTGTTTGTAATCCTAAAAAAGTCATTTTTCCCATATTCAGAGAAGAGGCGCCAATGCATTGTCGCAGCACCAACCCCCCAGTACACGGTACAAGTCAGATTTGCGGGGATTATAGTTGTCACCACTGAAAACCATACAGACTAAAACTGTGAGGCCTGTTTCGTTTCGGTGGTAATGCTTCGATTTATCGCTCAAAATTCCTTGTCACCATCTTGTTTGACTAAATAATTGTTAACAAAATGAGAAACCTACCGACCTAAGCAAAAAAAAAACTCAAGACAATCCAAGAATGTTCTATCAAAATTAAGATTGTTCCAGATCGCCACGATCAGCATTCTGCTGTATTTTCTATTGCTTCCGAGTCTACCAAGGTAGCGGAAGCATTGTTTTCACTTTCGGAATGTAAAAATTTTGTTGTCTCCAAAATCAAAAATTCCACTCGCATTTTGCGTTTTAGACCTTTCTGAACAATTTTGGTTCCGTGTCTGTCTGTGTGTCTGTCTGTCTGTCAGCAAATCCTTGTTACGGGCAAAACTACACGAAGTTATAGTCCGATTTTGATGAAATTTTCAGGGATTATGCGGGTTGGGGTGTAGATGGTCCCCTATAGAGTTTCTGACCCCCGGATCAATAGTATAGTGAAATCCTTTCTGACCCCCGGGATTGTTCGGTTTGAATAGTAGCCTCTGCGCATGCGCAAACGTGAAATCCTTGTTACGCGCATAACTCCGGGAGTTCTTGACCAATTTCGATGAAATTTTCAGGGATTGTTCGGTTTGATGTGTAGATGGTCCCCTATGAGTTTCATGACCCCCGGATCAATAGTAGCCTCTGCGCATCCGCAAACGTGAAATCCTTGTTACACGCATAACTCCGGGAGTTCATGACTGATTTCGATGAATTTTCAGGGATTGTTCGGACTGATGTAAATATGGTCCTCGTGAGTAATAAAGAGAAAATAAAGTTTTAGCATCGAGCTTGGATCCCATCATTGAACGATGCATATACCTTAATTCAATACGATGCATTCACCCTAATTCAATATTTACTTCGCCTAATTTAACGAAGTTCTTTAGTCAATAATAATTTTCAATGATCTATACAGTCATGTTATGGATACGAGGAAGCTATGTGCCACACCCACTTGGCAGATGTTTTTTCTTTTCAACTTTCACCCAACATTATGTTCATGAACTTGCTCATTCTTACGTCAATGTTTGAGATACGGAGTTTGACTGTCATTGGGTTACATATATGTACTGTTGACGGAGGTCGTGTTCCTTCGAAACGATTCCTTTCAAGGATCCGAAATTTGATGGTAAACTTGGGACGGAGGCTGAGTGATGGTAGCCAGTGGGTATCTACCACTCGATAAGGGCAATGTTTACACTGCTCGGTTGACCTTTGGGCTTGGTATTGATTTCCAGCAGATATGACTCCTGCCTTACTCTCCTCCTCCCCGCAACCAACATCTACCGGGTCCACTTCTCGCCGTAACGTAAATTTTACCACATGAACACGAATTGTGGAATTCGGTTTTTCCAACAGTAGACAAGTACATTTAAGTCTCCCACCAATGCCATAAAGTTGGCATTCGACGAAGATATGCCAGCTATAATGATAGTTTCAAGTTACGTGCCATGCGATAGAGTTGGAATACCCAAGTATATTGGATACTTAGGGCCGGTTTTAGAAAAGATTTTAATCAAAGTTTACTCAATGAACCGGAGACATCAGCTGTCAAACATTGATTTTCGATGTCACCAACTCTGGCTCAGGTTAATCAAAGATCAAAACCAACCAACCAAATATAAGCGGTTGGAGTTCTATACAAAGAATAGTACAAGTTCTTTCCGCCATCTTTGTTTCCATTCATACTTTAGTGGTCATTATTTAGCAATAATATTGTGCAAACAAACATCGAAATGGGTGGGTGCGGGGACGAGAAAACAGATTAATCGCTATTTCCACTATTTCTTATGCGATTATTAGGTCCACAGTACGGAGATTTCGCGGTACGGACTTTCTTCAGGATCGGATTGTGTACGTTGAGCGGACCACTACTGTACTTACAACTTAGATGCAAGATGCAAGTACAACTACATGTGTGTTAATAAGTACAGATATGTCACGTTCAAGGAGTACAGCCACAGACGATGAGGTTTGATTGGGACGGCTTCATAGCTCAACCCTTTAGAGTGTAAGGAGAAATTTTCCCTTAGTAGTTCTAACTCAGCCAGAGGTATCAATATGTTTGGGGGTACTGACGTCTCGGCATCGATCTCAGTCAGTCCTACAGGGTGGAATCGTAAGGCTGAAATTTCAAAATCTGAATATCGAAAACTTTCTAAATAGCTTTATTGTTTTTATGTTCGTTATTGAAGGAAGAGGCATAAAAGATTTGAGCCTACCCGGACCGCTTTATGTTCATCAGTTCGCTCGCCCTAAGTGCGAGAACTTTGACAGAAAAAGAATAGGAACACGACTGTGAATTTGCTTGGATATTGGTATCACATAAGCACTAAATCAACTGATATGATTTTTGTGGGGTTGTCACAAGAGTTCCTTTTGAAGTCGAGTTTATCAAGTCTCTGTAATACAATTGTGGTACAATCGAATCATAGATAGGTGTTACAGTTTACCTAACTGAATTTCATTTATTCAACTTGTGGGGATTCAATGTCGTGCCCGTATAAAGTATATGCACCATTGTAGGTACTGACATCCCATGTCCTTTCTTTCAGCTGAAATTTTAATAATAGCTGAAATAATTAATAACTTTAATAGCTCCTATGGGACGTCTGATACCTGTCAAAGGCGCTCCTGAACACCACTGTGAGTCCAAGGGCTATTTTCTGGCCTGATAAAATAGAAAGCTGAAATTTGTAGCATGATGATTTCAGGTAAATTGAGGGCTTTTCAACGTAAAGGATAAGGAATGACCCATCTGGCGTGCGAAGTTTCGTGAGCTACATGTTCTGATATTAATCTCTGTTTAATCTAACGTGCTGAACAATAAATGTTGCTCTCGTATGGCATCTAGAGTGGGCAACACAAGATATGAAGCCTCCGAATTTAGGTAATTTACCGCAGACTACGTCTAATATACATATATTTGAGCAATTATATAATGATTTAGATAGACGGGTTATTCTAATATAGAAATAATAATCCTCTATGAAATAATTTGTAGCGTTTTTTCCTGTTCGATAACAACGGTTTATCATTTCTATGGATAGAATTTTGTGATTTAATAAACAAAAAAAGCTGCAAATTCTTTCACTGGGGTTTATTATTCAATTGGCTTGCGTTCATGATTTGAATTCAAACTAAGCTTTGGAGTGTGCTGTTTCACAGGTGATAGAGCGATTATTGAATTTCAGGAGATATGCATAGAGCACGTAAATCTGTTCTCAACCAAAATACCTATTTGGATTGATCAGTTGATCATATTTGTGTGCCTCCTGAAATTCAATAATCGGTCTATCCCTGTGAAACATGCACACTCCAAAGCTTGGTATAAATTCAAATCATGAACGGAAGCCAATTGAATAATAAACCCCAGTGAGAGAATTAGCACCGTTTTTTATGGTTATCAGAATGCTTCAACCCGTGTATCGGCTACAAAGCCTTTTAGGAGTTCACTCCAGTATCCACATTACTACTACATCACTACGTCACTAGGTTACTGATATCAACACAAAAACAATAATAAACCAAAATAACGCGAATGTTGCACCATAAATCGGGCCATAGATCGGAAATGGTTTGACCTACGGACCTGGGGAGGGGCTCATTCGATTCCTCGTGGATCAACAGTTCTTCAAAAAGTATCAAATTTAGGCCGCTATTTTTTGACAGGTTATTTTAAAAACTTTGACAACCCTTAAGGCACTTTAAATAAGTGAGAGAGCTGTCAAGAATTGGGACGTCGCCGGACCAACATGGATTTTTTCAAAAATTTCAGCAAACAATTCTTCACTTTGGGAAAAATCGAAGCGTACGGTCGACACGGAAAATTTTTATTGCAGAACATCGGAACACCCTTTGAAACGTAATCCATGAAATTTTCAGGGGGGTTAGAATTTTTTTTTCAAGATTACAATGGTTTATTATTGAATTTTGAATAAAAAAAAACGAAAATTTTGTTTTTACACCAAACGTCATCAAAAAACAGTCTTCATCCATAAAATGTGGTTTCAACTATTACTTTCCACACAAAATTCTTGAATTTCAACAGTTTAACATAAAGGTAAGAACGAAAATTGATTATTATGGCTGTATGACTATAGTTGAAGTTATTTTCAACCATTTTTAGTTTTAGTGAATGTGTTTGTTAGTCGATGAACTAACTATGATTAAGTAAGGACCTCAACAAAGGCAGCTAGCTACCTAAATAGTGAAAAAATATTTTATTTACGGTGGGATTATGTTTACTTTTCGTGTTTATTTCTGCCCCAAGGCGCTCGAACGTTGTAATATTTCATAAGCCTCTTTAAAAGACGGCACCACTTCCTACACGGTTTCTCCTCTGCGCTCATTTTTCTCTCCCCCTTTCCCCGACCCGGGGGGGAAATTTTCTCCGAGCTGGCCCCCCCTAAAACAGACGACCCGGAGTTTAAAAATTAACGGAAATTGCTCCGAATAAAAGGGGAGTCGGGTTAGGTAGGTACTTCCTCCCCTTCGGCGGAGGGCCGCCTCCTCCTCTAGCGGAAAACCCGCGGTGAATGGTGATGGGGGAAATGTGGAAGGGTGAATGGTGATGGGGCGAGAATGTGGAGGGAATGTGGCACGAAAGGAGTGGGACGGAGAGGGGCGTAAATTTAAAATCAGCCCCCAGCGGGCGCGACCCCGTTGGAACAGGAGTTTGCCGCAGAGCTGTAAATGTTACCTTCAAAGTTCACTCCCCCCTCCCCCGGACCCTTCAGCCTTACGCCAGCAGCCCTTCCTTACGCGGTTACCTTAACCCCACACCCCTTTTCACCATTCCGTCGTTTTTTCTCTATTTTCCAACGGTTCCAACGTCTGCCTTCTACCCTCCCTCCCCCCCTCCATTTTTCTTCTTTCCCTACACGAAAAAACCTGACGTGAGGGAATTCAGGCATGGCAACGCTAATTTTCGTATTCCTAAGGTATGAATGAATGAATATAGAATGTATTACCCCATAAATGAAACATGCATATTCAAAACTAGAGTTATGTAACCTGCATTGAAAAAATAATCGTCGTGATTTAAAATTTAAGAACGATTCAAATTATTACACAAAAGTTTACTATTTTTGTTTGAGAACCCTGTTACAGGTAATAACTGATCTGTGTTGTTGAACACGTGAGATAGATTATCTATGAACGGCACTTCCATGTCTAGTCATTGTATTCTACATGCAATATAAATAGCTTCCATTATATATCACCTATGACGATTGATTGGGAAAAAAAACTGTGTCACGAGAGTGCTCTGATCAGTGTGTCTTCAAAATCACTGTGTAATTGCCTCCAAAATTATCTGTATAGTGGTGCATTGAAAATAGCTCCCATTGTTTATAACCTGTACGGGTTGGTTGGGAAAGAACTTTTTCACAAGAGTGCTCTTATCAGTGTGTCTCCAAAATGAGTGTGGATTGTAGTCTAGATGCAGAGCTGCCTTCAGAGTTGCCTTCAAGGTTCACACTCCCTCTCCAGAGCCCTGAGCCTTACGCCAGCAGCCCGTCCTTACGTGGTTACCTTAAACCCCCACCTCTCTTCACCATTCCCTCTTCTTTTCTCCATTTTCCGAAGCTTCCAACGTCTGCCTTTCAGCCTCTCTCCTCCCCACCCACCTATTGGTTTATTTTCAATAATCCTCCTGAGAAAAAAAAAAAAAATTCTAACCCCTCCTGAAAATTTCATGGTTTACGTTTCAATGGGTGTAGAATCCGAATCTGCAATAAAACATTTTCCATCTGTCCGTCGTACCCCGTACGCAGGATTTCTCCCAAACGGCTGAAGCAAAAAAGCTGAAATTTTCAGGAAAAATCAATATTGGTCCGACAACGCCCCAATTCTTGAGCCAGCTCTCTCACTTAATTTAAAGTGCCCTTTAAGGGTTGTCAAAGTTTTGTAAAATCCCTAAAAACCTCAAAACAAGTTGAAGCGGCCTAAATATTTACCTTTTTGAAGAACACTCCACGAGGAATCGAATGAGCCCCTCCCCAGGTCCGTAGGTCAAACCATTCTCGATCTATGGCCCGATTTATGGTGCCAACATTCGCGTTATTTTGGTTTATTATTGTTTTTGTGTTGATATCAGTAACCTAGTGACGTAGTGATGTAGTAATGTGGATACTTGAAGTTTATAGCCGATACACGGGTTGAAGCATTCTGATAACCATTTAAAAAAATAAAAATATTATAAATAAACGCTGCAAATTCTTTCACTGGGGTTTATTATTCAATTGGCTTGCGTTCATGATTTGAATTTCTACTAAGCTTTGGAGTGTGCGTGTTTCACAGGTGATAGAGGGATTATTGAATTTCAGGAGATATGCATAGACCACGTAAATCGGTTCTCAACGAAAATACCTATTTGGATTGATCGGTTGATCATATTTGTGTGCCTCCTGAAATTCAATAATCGCTCTATCACCTGTGAAACGCACGCAATTCATTTAAATGAATGAAATTGAATAATAAACCCCAGTGAAAGAATTTGCAGCGTTTTTATGTTCATGTTTCCTTAGAATTTTCATACATCATAGAAATAATAACCCTTTGTTAAACAGTTCACAGTCGTGACAACTGTTCTAATACAACAATGATAACGTAGCAGGTTCCTGAACACAAATACTCGTATGTAATTATCGTATAACTTCGATATGTTTAGTTACTTATTACAGAATCACCCAAATTGGAAATTTTCCAAAAATAAGTATCGTCGTTTAATAAGGGGGAGGTAGGTACGTTCCTACCTTGTATAAAAATAGAGCGCCTTTTCTTCCTCGCCTTTGTTTTATCCGGTTTGTAACAAAATACGGATAGCGTTCCACTTTTTTCGAGCGTCGTTTTTTTTCTCATCATTTCCTTATTTCCTCATCTTATCCGAAGAAATTATATTTTTATGAGACTTGTTTTCGGGTGAAATATCGCCTTTCTACGGGAAAGAGAAAGAGAGTGAGAGAGAGAGAGAGAGAGAAGAAAGTGAGTGAGAGAGAGAAGGGGTGGATTTTAAGGAGAACAACGGTTAATTCTTCGGGGGGAAAAAAATAAAAAAGTTAGGTATTTGTTTTTCGACCCTCTACCCGCCAAACACGGGGAAGACAGTTCCATTTGATTATCTTTTCAATTTATAAACTTCCCTTAACTTTTCAGCGTTCGGTTTCAAGGGGGTTGAAGTGGGGGAGTCGGTTAGGGGTGGAAGGCTCGGGGGTCGTAATTTCCTCCTCCGCTCAACGTCATCCCTTATCACCGGCCCCTTACCCGCCTTTCTTTTCCCTCCTCGAATTACGGTTCATCGAATCGCGAATAATTCGTGAAAGAGAAGGGAAAAGCGCGGACAAAAATTTCGCCGGTTTTCTTGGTGGAAGGGATGGGAAATAGGGGTGGAGGAGAAATTCGCCCCGCTCACTTCGTCTTCTGTCTTTCCCCTCGTCCGTATCGTCTTCATTCTACCTCGTCTTCCCTCTTTTTTTCCCTTCCCTTCCCGCCCGTCTTCGTCTTTTTTTGTTCTCTTTTACCCTCCTCGTTACTCGCGAAGGGGTTTTCGCAAAGAGGAGGAAACTTGCCCGTATTCACAATCGTGAAGAAGGACGAGGGGATGAGGGGAAGGGGGGCTTCCACAAAGTATTGATTCAAACATGAGAGGCGGCGCTCAAGTGACTGGAGCCGGCAGCGGTCGGATGGGCGCGGGAAATCTCCCATCGCTCCCTCCACCGCCTTTCTCGTCCTTCCACCTCGCTATCCTTCACTTTTTGCTTCCGAGACCACCCATAGGTAGCGGAAGCTTTGTTTTCACTTTGATAGGATGAAAACCAAATTTTATTTCACCAAAATCCAAATTTCCATCATCATTTTGCGTTTTATTTACTTATTAACCTTACAGGGGCAACTACCCCAATCCCTTGAGAAGGCAATCAACCGTCGTCACTCGTTAAAAATAATACAAGGATGCAATACAATACAAGAAAAACAAGGATGCCTGACAAAAGAAGAAAAGAAGGAAAATCAGCGTTTGGCAAATTCATTGAAACTACGAGCTAATTTTAACTATGAACCAGCTATGATGACTATTTATAAGGCGCTGGTGATTGAAATTCTGGAGTATGCTTTCGGGAACCCGTATTACCAGTGCCGTACTAGACAGATCGAGAGAGTTCATCGCAAGTTTCTGAGATATGTTGGTTACAAACTTCACATTGCACAGGATGAGCTTGATTACGACTCGCTGGCTGCAGAAGTTGACCTGCTAAATCCCTCAGCTCGCAGACTCTTGGCGGACGTGAGATTTCTTCTGGGATCGGTCCGGGGATCGGTGGACGCACCTAAACTGCTCTCTGAGATCAAGTTTCTTGTCCCACGCTTGGGCTCGCGCAATCAACGTCTCTTCTAAACATCTTTCTCTCCCACTAATTATTTATACAACCGCCCTTTATCCAGAATGCCGCGAACGATGAACCGGATCCTCCATGAGTGCCCCGAAATGGATATCTTCGTAGAACCAGTGATAAGAATTAAAAAAACAATAATTAGCAACATGGACAAATTCATACCATAACTCCGTTTTTCTATCCTTTATATATGTATATTCGTTTTATTGGGATTGCCCGTATTAAATAAATAAACAAATACAAAAATAAATAAATTTGCAGTATTTGAATCCATTCTACAACCAGAAAAAGAAGAAAAGTTTTAGTTCAAGCCTCTTTGAATTTTTTTTTTTGTGATGGATAATTTTATACGGAAAATTCATCCTAATTTGACTCGAATTCAAAATTAAACCAGTTAAGCACGGCCACGGATAGTATTTTTGGAAAAAAAACGTGCGGTTTTTGGATGTTGTTCTTCGAATGAGAATGAGAAATGTAATGAGCCGCATTTGATGTTATTTATTTGAATATAATTGTGATAAATAATTCTGATAATTGACTGAAAAATTAATAAATTTGCATTATGAATTGCATTTTCTGCGATGGATATTTTATGGAAAATTCATCCTAATTTGACTCGAATTCAAAATCAAACCAGTTAAGTATCGGCCTTGTCCGTATTTGATGTTATTTATTTGAATATAATTGTGATAAATAATTCTGATAATTGATTTTGCATTGTGAATATATTTCTGCGTGGTGCTTTATTTTATGTTATTATTCCTGTTGTATCGGCCTTGTCCGTATTAAATAAACATATACCCAAAAACCAAACAAGTCGGAGAAATCTCAAATTTAAGTGTGCGTTCGAGATGCCCACTCTGTGCGCCCTGTGTGTCATTTTCAAATCATTACTGTGAATTGCATTGAGTGCACGGTTTCCCCTAACGCTAGACTCAAGGGCTCACTCACACTCAATTCCTGTCTATGAATTCCGTCCTAAAGCTCAAAGCGCTTGAAGAAGGGAATGTTGAACAAATCGTTGGTAGAGGTTGACTGAACGTAAAAAATATTAGAGGAACAAATTTGATACTGGGGTGCAAATATGCCAATCCTCTGTAGTTGGGGAGGACAGCAACTACCGAGCAAAGAGGGACGATCACGAAGGAGCAGTCTGCTATACGGTGACCCTTAGTTGGAGGAGCCAATTTATAGAGAGCCAACGCATCATTAAGATCACAATCACACCAGCTCACACCCAAAACGAAGAAACCGTGCTGGACATGCTCGACTCAATCACAAGTTTTTGATAGAATGGAGAAAAAACAATGGAACCAAAATCATGGATCGAGTGGACCAGAACCAGAGCATCCACATTCGTGAATCTTCTCGTTTAGCCTCTCAGTAAACCGATACTCCTCATAGCTCGTTAGCATTTACCGTTGAAATGCATCGATAATGAAAATTAGGAATCAAAGTAATTCAGAGGTCCCCAAAGGAACTCACCCTAGCAATCACCCTACCATTCAAATTTTGTGGGAGCGAGTATGTAGCTGAAGATCTCGAGAAAGTCACAATACTTGCCAAAGTTCCAGTACCAGCAATACGACACACTGGCCAAAGGTGCCCAGAGCACACTGGTTGATGAATAAAACCGAAAAAATAAATTCTTACAAAATTAGCTAATTCAAGCTAGTGAATTAAGACGTTTGTGTTCAAATTAACCTATTCAAATGTGTTGAAAACTCACTAACTTGAAATTTTGTAGTGAAAACTCGTTGCTAATTGCCAATTTGAAAGTTTCCGTTAAAAATTTACTATTTTGAACTAGTTCCGTTGAACGTCCCAAATTGGAACGTTTCATTGGAAACTCGTTAATCCAAACTTTTTTGTTCAAAAGTCAAGAATTTCATCTTTTATGTCGAAATCTCATTAATTTTAACTTTTCTATCAAGAACAGCCAAGTTTGACGTTTTCATTGCGGTTTCGACTTGTTGTACTTCAATATTTTTATCACTGCTCATGATTACTAGTGGTCATTAAATAGATTTTATTATCTGATAGTTACAGTACGGTATATTCTGAATGAGCAATTAGTCTGACTGCTGGGATGGCAGCATCTTTTATCTATGATCCAAATAACCAACTAGGGCGTCTCATAGTTTTTGACGCTAATGAGTGTAAAATTCATGATTAGCCAAGAGGGCAGAAAAAACTCATTAACGTTACTAACGTAACAAGGTGCTTCTGCCATATCTAATTAAAAGGCATTTCCATCTTCTAGACTAACAATTTGTCCGAGACAAACTTTTAATTAAGTACCGTAGAAATACAATCGCTACGACTCCGCACCCCCCACCAGCTGTGCTTGAAGGGCGATCTATTTCGCAAAATACGTATATTGCTTCTGAGTCTATTTGGAGGTAGCGAAAGCTCTGTTTTACATTTGTGGCTTGAAACATTTTTGACATTTCATGTCCTTGCTATGGCACACAACCAAATTGTCGTTATGTCACGTTACGTTGCGTAACGAAATATGCTCAATGATCATTATGATTCGTAGAAGTGAGGTAGTTAGGTACCTATATGATTATAGCTGAAATTTGGCTATATGATTATTATGATTTGGCTGGTAGCCTCCTTAGGACGTGAACAATAAGGTGCAGAGGGTCTTGATCAGCAGAGTGGCTCCTGAAGCTAACTTCTTTCCTATCAACTGTGGAAAGCTGAAATTTGGCTGGTAGCCTCCTTAAGACATGAACAATAAGGTGTACAGGGTCTTGATCAGCAGAGTGGCTCCTGAAGCTAACTTCTTCCCTATCAACCGTAGGAAGCTAAAGTTTGGCTGGTAGCCTCCTTAGGACGTGAACAATAAGTTGTAAAGGGTTTTGATCAGCTGAGTGGCTACTGAAGCTAACTTCTTTCCTATCAACCGTAGGAAGCTGAAATTTGTCTCGTTAGGACATGTACTGTCATGTAGAACATGTAACAAATAACATACCGTTCTTTTACTACCCACGGCGATAAATGTATGGATGTAAACAATAAATAAAAATATGAGTTTAATTTTTGTTTTCTTTATATTGAAAAAAATGTAATTCACAGAGGAAGACAAGATTGCTATAAGATGGAAGGGAAGAAGGAGGGAGGGGAAAGACATGAAATGTCCTAATGCGTTGCAGACTTGTATGCAAGAATTTTTTCGTCTTGGTTTCGCTTCATAAAAAAAGTAAGTTTTTTCTCTACAAAATTGAAGTTTCCACACGCATTTGACGTTTTAGACCATTCTGAACAACTTCTGTTTCGTTCTTGTCAGCATGTGTGTCTCTGCATGTACTCTCTCGTAACAGGCTCTATTCGTAGAGTTTCCATCCGATTTTGAAGAAAATTTCAAGGGATGTGTGGGTTAGGCTATACGACTATGCGTAATATAAAGAAAAGAAAATTCCATCAAGCATAATTTTTTCCGGTTCTAGCGTCGGATTATTGATTTCATCTCAATTCCGACACGATAGTATCATTAGTGGTAATTCTTGTAAAAGGCCTAATTCCTAATGTTTTCATCGAAATAGTATGACATTTTCAGGGAATGGAGGGTTAGAATGGGTGCCTCCTTATGGAGTCCATTGCTTGCAATTGTTGTTGCACTCCGCGCATGCCTAAACTTCAAGTCTATCGACCTTAATGTCATCACTTTTTAACAATCCGATCTTGCCAAATATGGAGAATAGTTGGGGAAAACCGGTTGAGTTATCTCATATCAATGTCCACTGAACCTAACCATTATTTGGGCCACTGTAGATTTATCACGACATACGTGCAATAAATGTCCACTCACTTTTCGAAGGCGTATTTGTTTGTGAGAAAGTGTCCAAGCACCATCTGTGCATATAATTCTCCAATTTCGTCTCTGGGATCATGCTACAATATATAGTGCTGAGGCGTTCGCAATTTATGAGGGTTTGAAACTTATAGCTCGCATCCAGTCATCAAATTGCGCAGTGATAATCACTGATTCCCAGTCAGTTTTGTGTAAGCTTTGGTCTTCAAATCCAGGAAGCAAAATGGGAAAACTGGAGATTGAAATTAAAAAACTGATGCTCCAGCTTGAGGATAATGGCATCACCGTCCGTTTTTTATGGATCAGAAGCCACATAGGGATTGAAGGCAACGACGTAGCTGACTACAACGCCAAGATGGCAACTCAACTCGAACCTCCTGAGGCTATGCCATGGTTTCCTCCAACCGATTTGAAGAGGGAAATTGCGGCCACGTTAACGCAACAGTGGAGGACAGAACATATAAATTACCATGCAGGTCATCGTTATGTAAGAGTCTTCCCTCCGCCCCGTCTCCATGCCTGTTGGTTCAGTGACATGCCACTAAGGCCAAAATTATTTTACAGAATAATTTCGCGGCTAAGAACAGGGCACTGCTGCACCAAAAAGTACCTTTTCAGGATTGGAAAGTCGAATAGCGATCTGTGCGAGCTCTGTTCTGTTGTCGAAGACGAACACCATCTATTGATGGAATGCCCACGTTTCAGACTGCCTCGAGAGGAGATGTTCAGGAATATTTCCCAAACCGTCGACCAACCCTTCAATTTGGACCTCATCCTCGGACTACAAAACGTCTCGATATACGACGCCATCATACAATTCTGCAAGGACTCTAAAGTGAATTTTTGATAAATGTTAATAGTTCTCATTATTTTGTTATTATTACCTTTTTCTACATTTTTATTTAATTTTATTTTTCTTCTCATTTTTAAGTAGATATTTATTATGTTCAAAAATTTTTCCCTTAATATTTGAAGTCTCATATACTTTGTTTACTTGCTTATTTTTTCGAAGAAAATTTTGAATTGTAAAAAGTAAATTTGTATAAACTTGAAAGGCTGAATAGTTGTGTACTGAAGCCAAATAAATAAATTAATTAAAAATAAAAAGTGTCCAAATTAATTCAAATATTTCAATGAGCGTGTTATGTATACGAGGAAGCTGTGTGCCACACCCAACTTGCTATGACTGGGGCGTATGTCACCATTGAATTGATTGTCAACATTAAACAATATCATGCACTTAAGCTGAATGAAAATAGCGAAATCTGAGCACTCTGCAAGTACCCAGCTTACGAATTAGAGGATTCATAGAAAAACTTTGTCATGCCTATCATAAATTGCCTTTAACCCTTCTGGGTGTTTGAAAAAGAAACCTAATCAAATCCTTATTCCCCCAGGGTTGTTGAATACCCCATTCCCCCCCCACAACCCTCCAATCCACCGAAACGGAAGGGTATATTCAATTCAGAGGAGAAACAGTTGGGTTAAGGAACGGTGGAAACCTAATGGACACAAAGTTTACAACTTGGAAAGGGGACCGTACAATCTGGAAAAACTTTTTCGGACCGAATGCTGCGAGTTTTTTTTTCCTAAGTCGTACTTTTGTTTTGCCGTTTCGAAGATGTCCGGTCGAATTTTTAAAAGAAGAAAAAGCGTGCAGCGCTTCGGAGATAAGAGTTTATAATCCCTCGGAGGTGGAAGGGAATTGTATCGCTTGAGCCCTTTGAAAAATTCTCTTCAAGAAAGGAGAAAAAGAGAGGCGTTTCTTTCAAATTGCGTAGCGTTCGCTAATGCAGGAGGCATCGCGGGACGAATAGAAAAGGGTTGAGAAAAAAATCCCAAAGTGGAAAAAAAAACCATTGGGATTGTGAAAGGACGGAGAAGGGGGGATGTTTTGCAGTTTCAACTGACGCAGAAGGGAGCGTTAGACTTGGAGAAAGTTGATTAGGGTGTTCGAATACTCCCGATTTTTTTGTTCAGCCCTGGAGCAGAAATTTCCATCGAGAATTCGTAGAAGGGATTGTCCACTCGAATGGGTTTAGCGGTTTGGAAGCTTCTATCGATGGCGGGGCGAGAGCTGAAGTTGCGTTGGAAGCCCTCGTGATTGCATTTGGGAGAACTTTACAGAAACAATGTAAGATGCTAGTGATAAGAACATAGGCAAATGTGCACCCCCCGTCAACTAACCAAGAAAACTAAAAAAAACTGCAAATTCTTTCACTGGGGTTTATTATTCAATTGGCTTGCGTTCATGATTTGAATTTCTACTAAGCTTTGGAGTGTGCATGTTTCACAGGTGATAGAGCGATTATTGAATTTCAGGAGATATCCATAGAGCACGTAAATCTGTTCTCAACCAAAATACCTATTTGGATTGATGATCAGTTGATCATATATGTGTCCCTCCTGAAATTCAATAACCGCTCTATCACCTGTGAAACACGCACACTCCAAAGCTTAGTAAAAATTCAAATCATGAACGCAAGCCAATTGAATAATAAACCCCAGTAAGAGAATTTGCAGCGTTTTTTTTTTTTTTTTAATGGTTATCAGAATGCTTCAACCCGTGTATCGGCTGCACAGCCTTTTAGGAGTTCACTCCAGTATCCACATTACTACATCACTACGTCACTAGGTTACTGCTATCAAAACAAAAACAATAATAAACCAAAAATAACGCAAATCTTGGCACCATAAATCACACCGGGAAAGGTTTGACCCACGGACCTGGGGAGGGGCTCATTCGATTCCCCGTGGAAAGTTCTTCAAAAAGTCCAAATTTAGGCCGCCTCGACTTTTTTTGAGGTTTTTAGGGATTTTAAAAACTTTGACAATCCTTAAAGGGCACTTTAAATTAAGTGAGAGAGCTGGCTCAAGAATTGGGGCGTCGCCGGACCAACATGGATTTCTCCAGAAAATTTCAGCTTTTTTGCTTCAGCCGTTTGGGAGAAATCGTGCGTACGGCGTACGGCGGAGGGACGGAAAATTGTTTATTGCAGATTCGGATTCTGCACCCTTTGAAACATAAACCATGAAATTTTCAGGGGGGGTTAGCATTTTTTTTTTTTTTTTTTTTTTTTCAAGAGCGATTACAATTACAGTAATAAATAAATGCAACTAACAATAAGGTCGTTTTTCACATTAATCAAATCGAATAACCAAAAACAGTAAAATTACCCTCAATAAATCAAATAGAATAATAATCAAAACGCTTTATTCTGTCAATATGTTTTCAACTTCTTTTAACAGAAGGTAGTCTTCCCAACAACATTCGGATCGGCCTGTATATCTTCTCATCACTTCACGCAAAGCCCTGCTACACCCCCCAATAAAGTGATAAAACGTCTGCCAAGTGGGTGTGGCACATAGCTTCCTCGTATACATAACAAGACTGTATAGATCATTGAAAATTATTATTGACTAAAGAACTTCGTTGAATTAGGCGAAGTAAATATTGAATTCATCGAAATCAGGTAAATTTATTGTTATGCGGGAGACTACTATTGATCCGGGGGTCATGCAACCTATAGGGGACCATCTAAACCCCAACCCGCACAATTCCTGAAAATTTCATCAAAATCGGACTATAACTTCGTGCAGTTTTGCCCGAAACAAGGATTTGCTGACAGACAGACAGACACACAAACAGACACGGAACCAAAATTGTTCAGAAAGGTCTAAAACGCAAAATGCGAGTGGAATTTTTGATTTTGGAGACAAAAAATTTTCACATTCCGAAAGTGAAAACAATGCTTCCGCTACCTTGGTAGACTCGGAAGCAATACAATATTATCTAAATTTCTAAAATAAATGTAAAATAAAACATATCATTTTTTGACATTTAGGGGTTATCTGGTTTTGTTCCTTAACGGTTCAGTTGATGTATACTGACCAACACAAAAACCCATTCGTATATTGAACCCCTGAACGATATTTTTCACCGTTTTTCCGCTCTCAGGTGAAAACAGCAGTTCATGAGAATAAATTAAGGGGGCACGCAGAAACGGACTCCTCCCCCAAGTTCGGCTATTTACCTACTCGTTTGTTTGAGTTGTGGAAGGGGGAGATTGCACGGGAGGGAGGAGTGAAGGCCATTAGCTATGCGTCCACAGGCCTTGTTTATTGAGCGTCAACGCGAGCGAGGCGAATGCAGAAACGGCGGTAAGGGATGATGGAAGGGGTGAGCTGGAAGGGGTAGTTAGAGGGGTGTTGAATGCATCATTAGTTATGGCTTCCCCCTTTAACCCCTCCCACCCCAACATTCCTGGATGAGAGGAATGGGTGGGGGAGTGACGATGAAAGTTTCATCGACGTTGCACGCTTGAAATGTTAAAACCGCTGTTAACGTCACTGGGCTAATTTCAGGCTTGGTCGATTAGAAATTAACTCGTTATATTTTACACGGGCCGGGATCGGTTTTTACTCAACCAATGTAGGTCTGTAGGGGTTTTATGTTACGAACAATGTACGCTAAAAATTTAGAGAGAAATCAGGTGATGCCAACCAAAGCTGTAGTAGTTTCACATAACAAAACTGTACAGCAAGAATGAAATTGAGAAATAAGACCAAAACGATGGCCTTTAATTATAAAAACTCTACCACACCCGTACCCAAATTTAAGCCTGGATCCTGTGCAACTTAAAAATGATAGTTTTAAAATTTCATGGATTGTGTGTATTTAAATTGCTAAATTCATCCAAAACGTGGTATTTTGTTTTTGTTTCGCATAAAGTTCCATATTTCGAACTATACATTAAAATTCTGGAAAATTTCTTGAGACAGGACTAGAGTTTCAGGCCGCAACTGCACAGACTTGTCAGGCCGCGATAAACTTTAAAGAACTTCAAGTTGTTTTGAGCACAAACTTATGCTGAAAATAATACTCACATTCCATTGAAATGTGCTTTTAAAAAACCGACTCTAAACAAACAGGTTTTTTATTGCAGGACATCATTTCTTTTTTTCTTCTGAAATGTACCTATAGTTTACTATTTCTTTGCACATTAAATGTTCAAATTTCAAACGAACTAAATGTTTTACAATCATTTCGAAAATCGGTCCCTACGATTGTAACAGGGAAATAATACGATGGACTTGCTGCCCCTTCCATGGGGAAAGGCGAAATTTCTGCAACACCCAAAGGATATCCCTGAAACATGCTGGCTTAGCCGTTTCAAGGAACGAGGAGTGGGAGGTAACCATATCTATCACCAATCAGGCTACATGACTACAACTTTCCTATACCGTCTTAATAAATCCGATAATCAGCCCCCGTTTAGTGTCATAGGTAGTAAGTAATGTATTGTTACCATTGTTGGTGGGTGGACAAATTTCACCATAGTCAAAATTTCCACTTGCATTGCACATTCACAAAGTTCTGAACTACTTCCGCTGTATATCTATCTCTGTGTGTTAATAATGCTTATTATATTTACGAGATAAAAAATGCTGTTGTCAAACATTTATGTGAATCGGCAAATGCGCCTGAGACATAATTTTAAGTCCGACATAAAAAGCTGCAGAAGGATTTTTCAATAGATACTACTCCCAATCGGTGGCATCTCGCTGTTTTAAATACCCTGTTATCGTATAGTATTATCCTATGGCTTAGGGTTATCTAAGAAAAGTAACAAAAGTATTGATAAACAAGGATATTTCCCTAGTCTAATTCCGAACTACTGTGGATAAGCTATGTAGAACACTAAGTACTTACAAGTCATAACAAGAGTATCCCCATTCAGCTCCTGAAACCGAATGAAGAAAAGTTGAGAGTTTAACAATTCAACAATAATTTTACAAAATTAGTTTTCAAAGCGAGGCAAGAGGGTAGGGTAAATTATTACCATTGGTTCACTATTTTTGGTAATACACCTATGGAATTTACCAAAAAAAAAAAAAAAAAAAATCCGAAAATTGAAATGAAACAAATTTGGCTGTACGCCATATTCATTGACGTTATCGATACAAGGATACTGCGTAGAACAACCTACTTGACAGAAGCGTTTTTCTAGGTCGAATGAGAAAGGTCATATGATAATTTTGCTGGCCAAAAGCAAGTCAGACATAGATGTTACCATCCGAAGGATAATTCACATTGAATTTTGAATGTTAACGGGCTCGCGTGAATGTAAATAAATATATCTGCGACTTGTTGGGTCTCCAATATTATCGAGTATCTTAAAACGTGTGTTCCGAGTCTGACCGATATCCCAGGTAATACGCAGTCCCGGGGCGGCATCGGGTAATTTCAACCCCTCGCTTTCTAGTTGGAAAACCATCAGCACGCGCCCTATCAAACCGCGGATCGCTCCAATCCCGCCCTCAATCGAAGCCAATCGGGTCTGGAACGCGACAATGGGGCAAGTTACACGACGATTGGGTTATTACAGCGGAAATACCTAATGGCAGGAGGGGGTTTTGACCCTCCCTTCATTGTTACCGCCTGGCTCGACCTCCCCTTCAGCTGATTAGTAACATTCTCGTACCCCCGCTACACGACCCTCTACATTATCTACGGTACGACCCTACGTTTAAGTTGTTCTAAATCAGACAATTCGCCGGGTAGATGGGATTTGAAACACGACAATTCTGCCGAACCCCCTCGAATGTCTTGTAATTCGACGGACAAAATTCGTTCGCCTCAAAACTTCTCCAGAAGGCGGATTTTGACCCAATCTTTGAAATTAATGAAGAGCTTGGAAGTCGTTTTCTCCTTCCAATTTCTTTTCAATGAAATTGACTTAGGATAGAAACTGATGCTATTGAAATGGTCCTAAAGATTTAGAATTTTAAATTTTCGAACATTCACAATTGGAATTCACATAGATTTTTACCTGGACGTTTCCTAGATTGGGGCGTATGAGGAGTAATAGATATATCCGATGACCCATGCTTGTCATAGTGCCCCAGTATAGTTATAATTTACTACTCGTGGTTAGATTTATAACTAGCTGACCTGGCGAACTTCATACTGCCTACATGCACTGTGTGATGGTTATGGTTAGTTGGCCCCTTCCCGATTTTAGAATCTGTCGCCTTGGAAGATGAATCGGACGCCTGCAAGCGTCTGGATCATCGTCTGAGCGTGGCGGAGCATTAATAATGTATCCACCTCCTCGTAAGGGGCAACTAGCCATTCCATCACCCTCACATGGTAGCAGAGCGTGGTTACGTCCATTGGCCCTTTTATTGTTAACTGTCCTGATTATCCTGCTGCCCCTATTCTCGCAATCCCCCCTCCCCCCCCTGTGGCTGTATGCCCTTAAATATGATCAATTTAAAATTGTCATTCCCCTGCCCAACTCATTGCGAGCCCCCCCCCCCCCCCCACAGCAGTTAGTCTTCAATAGTTTGGCAGGAGATCGATAGACAACCTTCAGGTAATAAGCAAAAAACACAAACTGTTCCCTGCAGCTTTTGGCTAGTTGGCCCCTTCCCGATTTTAGAATCTGTCGCCTTGGAAGATGAATCGGACGCCTGCAAGCGTCTGGATCATCCTCTGAGCGTGGCGGAGCATTAATAATGTATCCACCTCCTCGGAAGGGGCAACTAGACCATTCCATCACCCTCACAACTGCATGCCGTGTTACTATAAGCTGAACTTCATATATGATTTTATCAAAGTTATGATTGCTACTGGAATGTTAAGTCAGCAGCTGCCGTACATTTCAGTGCTGTTGGCGCAAGCATTGGCGACAATACAACACAAAACGCTATTGAGCTCACTAATTTCGCTTTCGAGTCAGCTTGATAATTTCCTAAGACTCCCTTATGGGCTCTAACTCATACAAATTAAACAATTATTTCCAAGTTCAACTAAACATTTTTATTCCATTGCTAATTGTCCAATACTTTTAGTGATGTTTGCCTATTGCATTGGTTTTTCCTCCCTTTAGTAACAGTGTACGGGAAGCAGCGAGGTGAGTGGAACCATTCAATCCTTTGAAACTTTATAATTTGCGGTACCTAAAAAAATTGAGCAATCAAGGAAAGAATTTAAAGAAATAGGTAAATGAATCATCTTTTCCCTGAAATGGACAAAGTGGCTCATTCTTCGAAAAATCACAAAAATTCAAGAAAACTCCTGGGTAAATAAATCTGCGTATAATGATATTTGCGATTAATGACTTGATTCATGAGGGATCTGCCGAGGAACGTCAGATCGTGTGACTATCGTGTCGTTTGAAAGGACTTGTTGTCGCGGGGCCAACAGAATGAAATATTAAAGCGCTCATAATTCCCACAGCACCGCTCGCTTTGCTTTCCGGGAACCACCGAACTGCCCGTCCTTCGAGCACGAATAAAACAAACGAATCAACTCGGAAACCGAGTGTCAACAGCTGATGAAATATAAAAGGGAGAAAGGAACTGGTATTTTTTTATAGGAAGCCAAGAAATAATTGATGCGCTCATCAAATAGGTACTTAGATATTGGCTATTTTACTAAAAAACCAGGAATGAAATCAAGGTTATTTATGTTTTTAAATGTTAGTTCGAATCTCATATTGGACGACTCTCATAGATCATGTTGTAATAATTTTGCTCCAGAGTCTACCTTTAGAAAGCAGAAGCTTTGTTTTTACTTTCAGGAAACTCAAAAAACATTTTGGTTTATTTTTTCATTAACAAACCTTTGTAAACAACAAAGAAAAAAACGTCTGCCAAGTGGGTGTGGCACATAGCTTCCTCGTATCCATAACATGACTGTATAGAGCATTGAAAATTATTGTTGACTAAAGAACTTCGATCAATTAGGCGAAGTAAATATTGAATTAGGGTAAATTTATTGTTATGCAGGAGCATAACTTGAGAAAATAAAGGTAGCCATGTTCAACTATTGAACAAACTATAAAATGAACCTAATAAGTCCGAACAATCCCTGAAAATTTCATCGAAATCAGTCATGAACTCCCGGAGTTATGCGTGTAACAAGGATTTCACGTTTGCGGATGCGCAGAGGCTACTATTGATCCGGGAGTCATGAAACTTATACGGGATCATCCACACATCAAACCGAACAATCCCTGAAAATTTCATCGAAATCTGCCAAGAACTCCCGGAGTTATGCTTGTGGTAAGGATTTCACGTTTACCCATGCGCAGAGGCTACTATTGATCCGGGGGTCATGAAACCTATAGGGGACCATCTACACCCCAACCCGCACAACCCTTGAAAATTCCATCAAAATCGGACTATAACTTCGTGTAGTTTCTCCCGTAACAAGGATTTGCTGACAGACAGACACACAGGCAGACACGGAACCAAAATTGTGCAGAAAGGTCTAAAACGCAAAATGCGAGTGGAATTTGGAAGTCAGTACCAACACTTGCGCAATATACGGTATGTAGATACGAAGTAGATTTTCACAGAAACTTGATAAGATAAGAATGAAAAAACCCACTTACGTTTCACTTGTCTACAATTATATTACTCGAGTCTTTGAAAACTCGATTTCAAAAGGAATGAAACTAAAATTGCATTTAATTGTAGCAGCTGATGAGATCCTCACATGATACCAGGCGAGTCAAAACAAGTTCACATTGATTTTCGGGTTGGCCTACTTTTTTTCCTGTCAAAGTTTGGGAGAGAGAACGAATGAACGAGAAGCTGTCCGCGTAGGCTCTCCCGATTCGTTGAAGGAACGTATATTTATAACACCTGTTAATGGCAGACATGAAAACGATAGTGTTATTCCCATATTTTCCGAGGTTCTGAATTTTGAATTTGTTGGCCCTTGGTTTCACCGATTAATTGAGATCGCTCCCGAGAATCCACTGGCAACGAAACCATATAGCGAATATTAGCAAAAGTTCATTAGGTTTTATGGACAAATAGCGGACGGATGGATTATTGGTAATTCTATATATAAGGTAATCCCGAGAATCCACTGGCAACGAAACCAAATAGTGAATATTGGCAAAAGTTCATAAGGTTTTAAGGACAAATGGCGGACGGATGGATTATTGGTAATTCTATTTATACAATCCAAAATAAAAAAACTAAAATTTCCATGTGACAATTTTTTTATTTTCGAACTACTTGCAGAATTGAGCCGTGAAGTTTGCCACACGTTAAATGCTGTCAAACTACATAGGCGAATAAAGTGGTCAATTTTGAAGGAGGTATCTGTCTCCCTGACCTCAATACGCCGTTTCCTCAAGTTGTGAGCCACCGATTTCTATTTACAACCGATGAAAAAAACATAGCTCAACTGTTGAGCTTGGACAGAAGTGCGTGAGTCACGAAGGCCTACTACCTGCTACATTACTTATACTCCAAGTCCTCGTAGTTCCACCTCACGCTCTCTCACTTATACTACGATCCTCACATGGGCGAACCTGATGCGATGCGAGCCAATTGATAATGAGAAAGGTTCAGTCATACAGTGTGTTCGTACGAGTGGATTTTCGTAATTTTTCGCACTATATTCACGTCAAACTGTTTTCAAATTGAGTACATTGCGTGCAATGGCATTGTTTACTCTGAACTTCTTTTGAAGGGGAATTTACCTAGGCCCATGTGGGTTTCCGGGGCAAATGGGTTTCGTAACTAGTTTTTAGGGTTTTAGGGTGAAGCTTTAGGGTTTAGCTGAAGCAAGGGTTTGTCAGTAAAGGGAGGCCTATTAAAATCGATCCAAGGGATGGTGAGACAACTCTAATACTAGAGAAAAAAATAACATAATACAAATCCATTTCAGACCATTAAAGACAGAATCCGTGAAAAGTATGTTTGCTGATGCCCTGCATGATTCGGTGGATGGTAAAGAACTCTGACAGTGCTCTGAATCCCTCATTTCCTTCCAATGGGTTAAGTGGGCTTCAGAAGGCATTGGGGCCGGCGACTACCGACATTTTCATGCCGTGCGGGCGGCTACGATAGCGTTGAGGTGTTCCAGAGGTAATCGTGTAGCAGCAGATACCCTCTGCCGTGCCTTTCGGGGTAAAATGAGAACCTGTACCTTGTGGTGCAGCAGTGTCCACCAACTCACGGTGGTCTCATTCACCGGCATGAAGCGGTGGTCAAGCAGATGATAGGTGCATTATCATCTAGTGGCTGGGATGTGAGAGAGAGAGAGAGAGAGAGAGAGAGAGAGAGAGAGAGAGAGAGAGAGAGAGAGAGAGAGAGAGAGAGAGAGAGAGAGAGAGAGAGAGAGAGAGAGAGAGAGAGAGAGAGAGAGAGAGAGAGAGAGAGATATTGTTGTTATTAAGCCCGATGGAGCTGCCATGACCCTGGATGTCTAAGTTGTCAGTGGCAGCGTGGGCAGTTGCTAGTTGTTCCCAACGTCAAGCCAAGCTGGAAACTTTTTTCTTCAACTGGATTTTTGATGTTTCAGCTGGCATAGGTAAATTTTCTAGTAATTTTGTACGAAAAATCAACTGGGATAGGTCTTAGATCCATAAGAATCCTCTCCGCAAAAAATCACTATTTTTGAACCTTAAAGTTACCTCATAAACTTCATTTTCAAAAAATTATGAATCCAAGGGCTAAAATGGCAGTTTTTTAAAATTATTCTTGTATTTGTTCTAGTTTAATTTTAACAAGCGAAAGATTTTTTAAAACTTAATGCTTCTTCCTATTTCCGACAGAGTTTTCTTCCTGCTACATCTATTATAATTATTATTGTTTTGTAAATAACATAACAAAATTAAAAATATGTCCCATAAAAACTCCGCTTGTTGGTAAACATTTTTACTTGCGATTAAATTATGAGTGCAGTCTGTTTAGTGCAAACCGTTACGGATCACTACCTGAGAGCCATTAGGATGGTTATATTTTTACTGCATATACACCTTTTCACGTATTGCATTGTGCAATATTATCTGGTTCTAAATGAGTGAATGAATTGATGAGGGAATAAATATGTTATCCTAATTTTTCAATACTTATCTGTATACTGTATTCAGGGGGGCCCCCCCCCCCCCCAAAACTTGGAACCAGAACCCCCCATGTAAGTTGGAAACGCCTCTCCAAAACAAAAATGTAAATCTATATTCGAGCACTGTTATTGACTTTTATACATTCTCGGATAGAAAAACAAACCATATTAAATTAATTAGTAGGTTTATTATTATTGATGTAGTATATTTTTGAATGTTGTCACGTTAAAAACTGTTTCAACCAATTTAACCCCCCTCCCACGCCAATTTTTTGGAACCCCCCCCCCCCCCGAAGAATTCCAATGGAGCAGTCTGCGTCATAGCCTTTCTGTGGGCACCCCTGCTGTATTTGATATAATCTTATGGTTCGGTAATAACAATTAGCCTACGCAATTCTTGTTTATTATAAATTGACTGACTTGTGTTTTCAACGTTATTGCCACAAATAAAGATATTCTACTCTACTCTAAATGATGTATTTCTTTGAACTGAACCCTAAACAAACGAAAGGGGGTTGTCATTCACATATTTCCTTCAACTCCAGTAAGAGAGTTTGGTTTTGTGTTGCGAGAGGGTCTGATATCTGGGGCGCTCTCTGTATGTACAGTCGCTGTATACACCGTAACCAGCATACCTACTCACGCAATGAACTGACGCACGTGGAGAAAGCAGACGTCCTTGACCCTCGACTCTCACTCTCTTTTTTCACGACGTCAGGTTTTAATATTTTCGCGGATATCGATTGAGCCCCCGCGTTTTTTTATTTCTCCCACTTCGTTTCCTGTTCTCGGCGACGATTCAGACGCTATTAGCGGGGTCTTTTGACGTCAGGGGTGAAAAACGGTCGTTTACCGTTTGGATTTCATTATTGATGCCCTAACGGGGGGTACTGAGCTCTTGGATTGAGAGCTTGGTGACATTCTCGCGATAAGAAATTCATCTGTTGGTTATAAATCGGCCATTCACTCCTCGCTAAGCGTTGTGTACCCACAGACCCTCCCTCCAGTTCACGTAGGTACTACGATCACTTGCATGTTTGGAGATTGAGCAGTTCCCTATTAGGTCAAGAACGCGATGTTCATGGTGGTATGCGACTTGTGAGTCTTAAGCTCACTAAATAGAACTAGTTGGAAATTAAAATTATAAGCTAAACATGTTGGTAAGTAATACATATGTTAGAGGTACGGCCCCTATTTCCGATTTTCATTTTACCACATTTGAAAACATAATCATAAACACTTATAAATATTCCTGATCATATATAAATTCTTGATCGAACAAAAAAACATGAACTCGTTTAAATTCTAGTAGGTATATGAAGAGATTAAATGTATTGGCCAAGACCCTCTCCATCATCCAACAACAAATTCACGATTCTCAGAGTTAATTGCACAAGAGAGCTTTTTTAGACTATCGGACAAACCAAAAAAATCAGACGATAGAAGAGGAAATTTAACGATTTTTCACCATCCGCCACATTTTGCGATTAAATTTGAATATTCTGAAATACGTTTCAAAACTGGACCAACATTTTTAATCGAATGAAAAAAGTAGCGAGAAAATCGTCATTATAGGCAGAGCTTGAATGGATTGCACATTACCTCCCTCCATTTGCCCTCCCAATAGGAAATTCACAATTTTTGACGTCTGTTGCACAACTACACTGAAATTGGGGTCGAAAAAATAAAAATTAAAAAACGCTGCAAATTCTTTCACTGGGGTTTATTATTCAATTTCATTCATTTGGCTTGCATTCATGATTTGAATTTCTTCTAAGCTTTGGAGTGTGCGTGTTTCCCAGGTGATAAAGCGATTATTGAATTTCAGGAGGCACACAAATATGATCAACTGATCAATCCAAATAGGTACTTTGGTTGAGAACCGATTTACGTGCTCTATGCATATCTCCTTAAATTCAATAATCGCTCTATCACCTGTGAAATACGCACACTCCAAAGCTTAGTAGAAATTCAAATCATTAATGCAAGCCAAATGAATGAAATTAAAATAATAAACCCCAGTGAAAGAATTTGCAGCGTTTTTTATGGTTATCAGAATGCTTCAACCCGTGTATCCGCTATAAACCCTTTTAGGAGTTCACTCCAGTTTCCAAATTCACTACATCACTAGGTTACTGCAAACAATTTAAAAAAAAAAAAAACGCTGTTGTTTTTGTTTTGATTGCAGTAACCTAGTGATGTAGTCAATGTGGATGCAGTGTTGGCACCATAAATCGGGCCATACATCGGGAATGGTTTGAGCTACGACCTGGGGAGAGGGCTCATTCGATTCCTCATGGGAAGTTCTTCAAAAAAAGATTTAGGCCGCCTTGACTTTTTAGGGATTTTACAAAACTTTTGACAACCCTTAAAGGGCACTTTAAATTAAGTGAGAGAGCTGGCTAAAGAATTGGGGCGTGTCGGACCACCATGGATTTTTCCTGAAAATTACCTACTAGACCTAAATCATTAAGAATCGCTGATTGCAGAAAGGACATAATTCATCAACTCGTAGAAACTGTTTTTTCACGCTAATGTGTTTCTCTTGGGTGAATACATCATTTGTGAAGAGGTGTCATGAGTCAGAAGTAGCTGAAACCCAGAAAATCACAACTACGATGATCGCGATGAGTGTAGAAGAAATAGCTTGAGTCGAACGACTACGAACTACTGTTCATGCGCTGGTTGGTGCCAGTGGTGCTAGCTGCACATACGTTAACTACCAAAAGCGATAAAATCTTAATATTTTGAAATTTTTCGTTCTGAATTTTTAGTTGTCTAATTTTCTATGAAAACTCATTGTCAAAATTACAAATAGGTAATATAAAGTTTTGTTGCTTTTACAAGCATCCCTTACTGGAGCCAATAAAAACATATTGTCCTGAATTGGGGGCTTTAAAACGTCATTAGGGGTAATAAAAAGGAAGCTACTGAACGATATAATACATTCACACGCACACTCGACGATAAGGCTATTGGTCGTCTGAATTAAGAAAAATAAATGAGGCACGCGATGTGTGTTATGGTCATATTTTCTTGAATTCCAAGTCACTCGGTAGAATGTAGGATGTATAAACCACACAATTTGGCAATATACGAACTTTTCGCAAAACGAAAGACTTTGTGTCTGTACGGCTACATAATATGAGTACAGAGAATCTATATCAGCACATATTAAGAATATTGTTCAAGAATCAATTGTGACAATCGTGCGTGGTATTGTGAAATTCGCTTCCAGTATCTCCAGTTTGTCTGGAGACAATACAATTTATAGACTCATCATTTGTGGCTGCCGTGCATAATAATCGGACATCCGTATTCCTGTATCTCAAATTTATCTGGACGTAGTACAATTTATAGACTCATCGATTGTGGATGTCGCGCATAGGTAGTAATAGGATATGCGGATTCCTGTATCTCCAATTTATCTGGAGGTAATACAATTTATTGACACATCAATTGTGGCTGTTTTGCATAGGTAGTCATAAGATATCCCGATTCTTATATCTCCAATTTATCTGGCGGTAGTAATCAATCATCAATTTGACGCGTCTTTAGTTAGTGCCGTTGGAATTTTGCTTCGGGAGATAAGGATTTTCCTTCCAGCGTAAACTGCGTGGGTTATACATGTTGCTTGGGAACATATACATCAGAAGACCCACTTTTCTTAGACAAGCTTTATGTATGTTCCTTCATCTTTTCGATGATATGTCAATCTATGCGTAATAATGAGGGACAAAACAAAATATTGTCCGTTTGTTGGGCCACACGACTCTTCAGGGTTATGCTAGGGGATTGTCTAGTCACGTGATGTTGCATTTTTAACAACCTTAATGCCCTGTTGTTTGTGTAGCTGATTGTCAGGCTCAAGTAGTCACATCCTTTTAATCTGGTGCTTTTCGATGATTCGGTGAGATCCTCAGGTATTCACGGAAATTATCGTTTCACACGACTTTACAGTAATAGGATGTACAGCTATTCTTTAATTAATTTTATGATTTAATAATGATGTCGCTACATTGTCACGGGCTGCATTTATATAAACTGACATATATATATATATATACGTATTACATGCCCGAGTGTCTATGTGATCGTGTGACTGTGTGTATTGTAAGAATGAGCGATCCGAATCGATGCGAGGACATTATTATGGACAACAATCATCAACAGTTTCATACATTAAGTCTAAAAAGCGAATTATTTCACAAAGGATTATTATTTTGACCCCCAACATAACACCTCCCAAATTTCTTGACGACCAAATATTCAAAACGACAAACGACAAAATCGAGATTTTAAATTAAATATTTACAAACGTTTTCAATACTTTCACCCTTAAAAATGAGATTTCCTAAGTCAAATGAGCTCGTTCTGTTTTGGAACTTATCTCAATCGATTCGCCGTCCAAAATTAATTGGAAATGACAACCCTCTTGCCCACGTCAGTAACAACCTCGAAAAACCACTTTTTGACCAGTTTTTTTGTCCCTAGCACTTATGCGTGTAATGCTTGCTAAAAGTTACAACCAACTACACTCCAAATGGAGCCCACTTGCG
Source organism: Creontiades dilutus (assembly GCA_031894815.1). Classification (NCBI taxonomy): domain Eukaryota; kingdom Metazoa; phylum Arthropoda; class Insecta; order Hemiptera; family Miridae; genus Creontiades; species Creontiades dilutus. The sequence continues at coordinate 15,630 of JAVIWC010006595.1, read as the reverse complement.
AAAGAACGGACTCATTACACCAATTTTGGGGTTTTTTACGACCCGCAAGGCGGATGGACATTGCAGATTTGGCATCTTCACACATTAAAACGTGAAAGGACAAATTTTGACGGGCGGATTATGCAGGTACATTTTTTGCTTTGCGATTATCAGGACTTACTATCGTAAATATCAAAACAAAAACAAATGTGGTCCAATCGAATGAATTAACCCTGTTAAAAGCTCAATACATCACCTTTACCGAACATGTGGACTCAGTAGGTAAAATTATGAGCCAAAATCCTTATCCACTTTTATTGAAAGAACATCAAACATGTGAAGTAACTTTTACCATTTTTCAAACTCTGTGAGGAACCTAGTCAGCAAAGTTCCAAACAATTCTATGATCCTAATACGGTTCAACGTTGTGTCTTTCTCCTGCATGGTAAGGTCTTCAATATTGATGAAACTCGACTAGACGCCGGAACGGTTTGGAATTATTACTGCGGATGACTTTAATATGTTAGTATGGCAATCCTAGATCCTAGCTCCGCCTCTTAACCTTCTTTTTTTCTCCCTCCCCGACCGGCGGCGGGTCGGTGGAAAATCACGAACAACGGCATCGCATTAAACTTGTCCAATTCCCGCAGGTCGTAAACGGAACTTAGACGGCTTCTAACGAGACCGTTAAATTTATAACCGTTCGGAAAACTCGACCGTTAATTCTCCCTACGGAAGGCAGCGCTGGTTAATCCGACGTTCGCGGAGGCCAATAACGTTCAATAAGTCTCCACCGGGGGCGGTCTTGCGAATATTGCGATATTATCGGAGAAGGCACCAGTTTTGAGGAGGCTTTTTTGCATTTTAGTTGGAGGATCGGAGAGATGACGGGGAACCTGGGGCAATATCTTGGGGCAAAAGGATCTTCCACCATCTACCAAAGTAGGCTAAGGAAGCACGCTTGGCACGCTTACTGTAACACGAACGAATATCTCGATTTAATCATGTTATGACAGACTACAACGAAACTATGTAATGAAAAACGGTATTAAACATTCCATCCTCGAAGTAAACGCCAATGAACTAATGGTGGAGAAATTTATAGTGCAGGATGTTTAGTAATTGAAGATTTCCAGTACAAACAGCCTGAACTTAAAATGAACAGCTATACAAACATTAATGATCAGAAAAGTAAAGAAAAAACGCTGCAAATTATTTTTAGGATTATTTTATACCTTCTGTATTAGTTAGCCCTAATTAGAAACGCACATCAAATCAATAAATATAATAAAGATCCTATCATATAACATGTTCGTCTGGGCGAATTTCCCAAAACCTTCACATTCAATTTACGTGAAATTGAGTTGAAATTTCAGTACTTTATGTTCAAAGAAAAATTCAACTATGAAGCCTACTCAAATAATATGTTTCTATTAAAATTGGATCGAAAGTTTTTTGCCCGACAGGTTCCAGAGGGTTTGGCTTAAGGGCACACTTTCTGGGCCCTATCTGGTAACATCGGGTGTCCCTCAGATATCACATATTGGCCCGCTTTCGTTCGTTCAACTGATAAAGAGTGTTTGTGTCCAGGCTCCTCAGATGAGATCAATGTACGACGACTTAAAGTTTTCAGACGAATCTGCAGCGTGGCAGACTGTTGACTTCTTCAGGCTAGCCTTGATTGGTTCCTTGAGTGGTGTTCAGTTAATCACTTGGTACTTAATCCGACCACATGTGTGTCATCTTACACGAGATCTTTGACTCAACTGGAGTACAACTATCTAATCAGAGCAGCCCTCTTACCAGAGTTGTCCTGCCCAGCGACCTTGGAATCGTTCTGGACTCGAAACTGGCCTTAACCGATCATGTGGATCCGGTAGCTCTGAAATCTTTGAGAGCCCTCGGTTTTCTTAAAAGGTGCACGCTAGACTTCTCGCTAGTTGAAACAACTGTGCGGTTGTACATGTCTTTTTTTCGCCCGATTTTGGAGTGTGCTACGATAGTTCGGTCCCCCATTTATGCAGCATACTGATATCCATTGGAGAGGGTTCAACGGAGCTTCACGCGTTACCGTTCAAACTGACACTACCAATGCAGCAGTACGGGTTCCCACTCTCGAAAACCGCAGCTTCACAAGCTTCTGAATAGAGTTCTCCAATCCCCATCGCTCCCCTCTAAAGTCAACAAAAATACTCCTCCCTACAGAACTCTCTACAGAATACTCTTGTTCCAGGTGCCTTTTGCAGCCTACAACTACCTTCTGAACCGATAGTTGTGTCGTTTGAATCGTGAGGTCAATGCTTTCCTATAGTCGAGTGAAGGTGACATATTAAGTACCTCTTCCCACACCCTGAAGCTTCTGCTGGCATAGATTTTATAATAATGATTTGTTCCCTTCCATTGAATTTATGCATCCCTTCTTGTCCCACTGTTTTCTTTATTATCATGTTTATGGTTTTTATGTTTTTGATTTATTATTCAATAATAAACCATTGTAATCGCTCTTGAAAAAAAAAAAAAAAATTTTTAAAACCTTTCTACCCCCCTGAAAATTTCATGGTTTTCGTTTCAAAGGGTGTAGAATCCGAATCTGCAATACAAAATTTTCCGTCCGTCCGCCGTACGCCGTACGCACGATTTCTCCCAAACGGCTGGAGCAAAAATTTTTCTGAAATTTTCAGGAAAAATAAATATTGGTCCGACAACGCCCCAAAATTCTCTAGCCAGCACTCTCACTTAATTTAAAGTGCCCTTTAAGGGTTGTCAAAGTTTTGTAAAATCCCTAAAAACCTCAAAAAAGTCGAAACGGCCTAAATTTGGACTCTTTTTGAAGAAATTTCCATGAGGAATCGAATGAGTCCTTCCCCAGGTTCGTAGCTCAGACCATTCCCGATATACGGCCCAATTTATGGTGCCAATATATGCGTTTTTTTTTTTTTGTTTTTTTTTTTTTTTTATTATTCAGGAGGCACACAAATATGATCAACTGAACAATTCAAATAGGTATTTTGGTTGAGAACAGATTTAAGTGCTCTATGCTTATCTCCTGAAATTCAATAATCGCTCTATCACCTGTGAAACACGCACACTCCAAAGCTTAGTAGAAATTCAAATCATGAACGCAAGCCAATTGAATAATGAACCCCAGTGAAAGAATTTGCAGCGTTTTTTGAAATAATATTCTAAAAAACATAATTTCAACGATTTTTAACAATTTCTAGTCATGTTTCAGGACATTTTTAAAATGGGACCAATTGACTGTGGTTAAAAAGTCTTGAAAAGACATTTGATGTTTAGGAGAAAGAACGTCCGAAGAAGAAGTTTGCATCTCAATCCTGTCGAAAATGATCACCTGGAATGACACACACAAACTTCAACAAAAGTTATGATAGACTCGATTTTTGAAAAGTGAATTCCTTTGAAATTATATCAAACCATTGTAGATTGTAGATAAAATGTATATATTCTTGGTTTAAATCACTTTTCTTGAAATATTCTTCTAAAAAATATTAATTTAACGATTTTCAACAGTTTTTTTGTCTTGTTTTAGTAATTTTTTAATTAGACTAAATTACTGTGGTTTAAAGTGTTGTCCAATGAACTGATTCCTTCTTTCGCTGTGTGTTAGCATTTTTTTGGTGAAAGAACGAAGTTTGTATCTCAATCCTGTCGAAAGTAATCACCTGGAATGACACATATAAACTTTAACAAAAGTTATAATAGGCCCGATTTCTTGAAAAGTGAATTCATTTGAAATTGTATCAAATCGTTGTAGAATTCGTTGAGGAACTTCTACGGAATTTTATCTGCATTAATAATTGATTTATACAGGCGAATGTGGATGATATTTCGGTTTATTATTGCCAATAATGAATCTTTGAAATCGAGCTTGCTGAGCGCGGTGGCATGGACTGGAAATAAGAAGAATGGGCCACAGAATGGCGAATATATAGAAGATATATAAGAAGAAATGGGGTAGGAAGACGATTGTAAAAAAAACTTGAAGGTTGCAGACGAGAGAAAATAGGCTGCTCTGCTCTGAATCGGGAGCAGCTGTTTTTATTCGAATCCTGGCGCATCCCGGGCAATTCGAGTTTCTGGGGCTGTCGGGGGCCATTAAAGCGGCGAAGTGAGATGGAAAACGAAGGAGAAGGTTCGGGAGTATAACGAAGCGAAGGGAGGCGGATCGAGGAGTGAGAGACTGAGAAGATGGTAGTAAGACTGATAGGACGATGGTGAGGGGAGGGCGAGTTTTACAGCGACCCCATTTTCAAGCGGCCACCTCCGCAGAGAGCGACCCCGGACGGAATATCGAATTAAATTATCGTAAGGATCGAATCAAGGAAAAGGAACTGTAAAGGTAATTTCAAGTACTCTGAACTGAGTCTTGGAAAACTAAACCTTAATAATATGTGTATGTGGACTGTCTTTTAGTGTTGATAATTAATAAACCCAAGTTGAGAAAACGAATGCAAATCCAATATGTAATCTCACCGTTTGTTCGTTACGTTTGTAGCTATGTATCTATGTTAAGATGGCTCTTTTGTAAATAAAAAACGCTGCAAATTCGTTCACTGGGGTTTATTATTCAATTGGCTTGCGTTCATGATTTGAATTTCTACTAAACTTAGGAGTGTGCGTGTTTCACAGGTGATGGAGCGATTATTGAATTTCAGGAGGCACACAAATATAATCAACTGATCAATCCAAATAGGTATTTTGGTTGAGAACAGATTTACGTGCTCCATGCAGTTCTCCTGAAATTCAATTATCGCTCTATCACCTGTGAAACACGCACACTCCAAAGCTTACTAGAAATTCAAACCATGAACGCAACTCAAATGAATAAAATTGAATAATAAACCCCACTGAAAGAATTTGCAGTGTGCGATAGAGTGTACAGGTGATAGAGCGATTATTGAATTTCAGGTGGCACACAAATATAATCAACTGATCAATCCAAATAGGTATTTTGGTTGAGAACAGATTTACGTGCATATCTCCTGAAATTCAATAATCGCTCTATCACCTGTGAAACACGCACACTTCGAAGCTTAGTACAGATTCAAATCATGAACGCAAGCCAATTGAATAATAAACCCCAGTGAAAGAATATTTACCTATCTATTATCAGCGTTTCGTGCATATCAGAATGCTTCAACCCGTGTATCGGCTATAAACTACAAGTATCCACATCGACATCACTCCAGTAATCCACATTCACATTCACAACTCGACGCTATCGGCCGGACATCACTACGTTACAAACAAACAATAATAAACCAAAAAACGCAAATGTTGGCACCATAAATCGGGCCATACATCGGGAATGGTTTGACCTACGGACGTGGGGAGGGTCTCATTCGATTCCTCATGGTATGTTCTTATATAGGTACAAATTTAGGCCGCTTCGACTTGTTTTGAGGTTTTTAGGGATTTTACAAAACTTTGACAGCCCTTAAAGGGCTGTTTGATGAAGTTAGGCTGCTTTTACTACGTCCAAGAACGCTCACATTGCAAATGCACTCAGGGAGAGCGAACGGATGAACGTAAAGCGGTTCAGGTGGGCTCATTGATTCATTAAAGGGACAGAAATAATAATCCTACGTGTAATGGTTTACTAGGTTTTTTTCTTCAAGTTTATTCCTAGTGCAATATGTCTAATTTTTGGGAATAATACGCCGATAAAGAACTTTCGAACATTGAATCCTTTTTCCAGCACCGCACCCAAGTCTACAAATTTTCTTGAGACTAAAGACAATTTCTCGAACAGTTGAACAGCCAAATCAACAGTTTTTTCAAGTTCCACACGTTGTGAATGTCTTCAAACTGGATTTCTGTTCCACCCCTCAGGTCGTCGACCTCATTTCCTCCAAAACATTCTCCTCTAATGCCCACTCCCTGCACGACACGGAATTACCGTGTAATCGCGACCCGCTTACCCCAAACCACAAACTTTTTACCGGGCAAACTCGTTTAAAACGAAAGAAGAAAAAAAGCCCCAAACCCCGCCAATAAGCAATAGAAGTGGGTTCAGAAACGTTTTCCGTGTACTTAATAATTGTATTTCAGTCGAACTTGAATTAAATACAGCAAAAACCGTCATTTTCCCGCGAATTGAATACATGGTGAAGAGAGCGATGTTTATTAAAGCTCGAGTACCAACCGGTACAGTTTTAGTCGACCTCGGGGGAGCGAATCGATATTATCACCTTCGCATATTTTAAATGCTCGACTTCCGAAAACAAGGCTTCCTATTTACCGCGGGGCGGTTCCACCAGATGGTGATCATTTATTTGTGGTAAATCATTACGCGGGAGGATCTTTTAAAGGTACAGTGCTCCGTCTTGGTGGTATTAATACTTGTGCGTCATAATTGTGAATTATTGGATGCGCTTAGTAGATCACGGAGCGGGCTGTTCAAAAACGATCTTCTACTGCCCCAATAAGAGATAAATCACTGGGGTTTATTATTCAATTGGGTTGCGTTCATGATTTGAATTTCTACTAAGCTTTGGAGTGTGCGTGTTTCATAGGTGATAGAGCGATTATTGAATTTCAGGAGATATGCATAGAGCACGTTAATCTGTTCTCAACCAAAATACCTACTTGGATTGATCAGTTGATCATATTTGTGTGCCTCCTGAAATTCATTAATCGCTCTATCACTTGTGAAACAAGGACACTTAAAGCTTAGTAGAAATTCAAATCATGAACGCAAGCCAATTGAATAATAAACCCCAGTGAAAGAATTTGCAGCGTTTCATGCATATCAGAATGCTTCAACCCGTGTATCGGCTACAAAGCCTTTTAGGAGTTCACTCCAGTATCCACATTACTACATCACTACATCACTACGTCACTCGAGTCAACGGACCATGAAAACCGTCTCCACAAACACGTAAACGTCGAAGTATTAAGCCTCCTGGACAACAGCGGTGATATACGTAGACTGAAAAGGACCAAACCCATGGACCTAGTTACAGCTCAGTGAAGTGATGTGATGAGTGGTTATAGGTAGTGATCTATTTGCCACAAAACGCTAATATAAGTGATCAAATGAAGTTACTAGATGTGTATACAGTTGTAACAAAAAAAATTATTTAAAAAAAAAAACTACGTCACTAGGTTACTGATACCAACACAAAAACAATAATAAACCAAAATAACGCGAATGTTGGCACCATAAATCGGGCCATAGGTTGGGAATGGTTTGACCTAAGGGGCTGCGGAGGGACTCATTCGATTCCTCGTGGAAAGTTCTTCAAAAAGAGTACAAATTTAGGCCGCCTTGACTTTTTTTGAGGTTTTTAGGGATTTTACAAATCTTTGACAACCCTTAAAGGGCACTGTAAATTAAGTGAGAGAGCTGGCTCAAGAATTGGGGCGTCGTCGGACCAATATGGATTTTTCCTGAAAATTTCTGATCTTTTGCTCCAGCCGTTTGGCAGAAATCGTGAGTACGACTTACGGCGGACGGACGGAAAATTTTTTATTTCAGATTCGGATTCTACACCCTTCGAAACGTAAACCATAAAATTTTCAGTGGGGGTTAGAATTTTTTTTTTTTTTTTTTTCAAGAGCGATTACAATGGTTTATTATTGAATAATAAACCAAAAACGTCAGCCAAGTTGGGTGAGTCATATGTCTTCCTTGTCTAGGTAACAAGAATGGATCGATCAATGATATGTTTCAAATAATCTCGAACGATGTAGAACACAAACTAGGATGGTTCAAAAAAGTATGTTCGTTTTTTCAAGTCTTCCCCCAACCTATTGTTGATCTATTTTCAATGAAAAGCCCTCGTAATTTTTCAGCAAAATTTGTGTTACATAACCGAATTACGCCAATGACGTGGCTTTTCGATGTTTTTATTTAAAATGCAAGTGGGGAGTCATTTCCAGCTAACTTTATATGGCGAATCTATTGGGTTCTACACCAGTCTGAACTCACCTGACTTTGAAAATCCAATGTTTACGTGTAAAAATGTTGAAAACGGGTAAATTTCAATTTTTTTTAGAATTGTATCACAAATCAGCCTAAACGGTTATTAGCAGCTTTGCAGGAGTTGAGTGAGACACAATTCACGGCTACCGAAGCAAACAAAGACTAGATGACTTGGCTTTCCAGTACGTCTAAGAGCTGTGACCAGGTGGAAAAATTTATCATAGATTAGAAATACAGTGGAACTACGATAATTCGTACCTCTTTAATTCTTAGTTCCCTATAATTCATATTAAAAGTTCTTAGTTCCCGATAATTCATATTAAAAGCTCGGCCCTTGAGAAAACCTCTATAATTCGTAGAATTTCAATGAGTAATTCGTCTTTCCATAATTCGTAGTAATTTCGCACTTTAGGGCGCTATCAATCGTTGTCTAGTTTGCAAGAACATGCAATAAATCGTAGGTACTTAGTGTCGTTCGTTCATGTTCGTGCATTACGTACTCAGTTAATTACCACGTTTATTGTGATTCACCGTTGCTACTGATGACTGTTCTCTTGCTTTGGGTGAACTGGAATGAGACAATCTAACATTCAGAAATTTCGTTTAAGTTGAAGATGGTCACTTCTATTTTAAGTACCATGTTAAGTTTTTAACTCTTTCCCGCTGACTCGGAAAACCAGGATGCCGATAAAGAATTTTACGATTCCCTGTTCAGCTGATTTCCTTTTAACAAGCTAGATCGCATATTGCCTAATTGCGTCGCTTCTTGTCGACGTGAGGAGTTGACGATTCAGCTTTTAGATCAGGTAGATCAGGTTAGGGAGTTGAAAGTAACTGATTTCTACAAAATCTAACGGATTTATGTACGTATGGGTGTGTACCGTGAACTAATGTGTGCATGAACTACTGAAATACTATGTAATGTATAATTTCATGTAAAATTACACAATCTTCTATCATTCGTATTTCCCAATACCATACTTCGTAGCCTCCATAATTCGTAACGTTTAATGGGTAACGTTGTGAACCAAAAGGTTAGGTTAGTTCAGACAACTCGAAGTCTTTCATATGGTATAAATCTTTGTGGTTTCCGACTTCTCACACTAGAACTAATTATAAAAAAACCATATACTCTTGGTTAATCAGGTTGGGGTCCTCTCGGGCAGAGAACGTAATAAAAAGTATCTATGTCTAATGGAAAAAGGTTAACGGATTTTATTGCTATTACGATCTTATTGTCCTGTTTGGTATTTGTTTACTTTCTGAATCTCTGGTCTCATAAATTGTATAATAAAATCATCACAGAATATACTATATAACAAGACTTGCATCTCTTTAATGTAATAGGGCGTTTGGTAGTTCTGTGCACCTTCGCGGCTTGGTGACGACTCTTGTCCAACACTACGGGCCTAGCCTCTGTTGGACAATATATTCCACTTATAGCACTAGGGTGCCTATGTCGCAGTAAATCCTCAGTCCCTTCCACTACGAATTATCGAGGTTCCACTGTATTACAGTTCGTAGTTGAGCCATGGGGCGTTCAAATGCATCAGCAAGGACTCATGTTCTTATTTGTTGTTTAAAGAAAATATTTTCATAGTTTTAGTTTACTCGAGGTTTGATTCTTATTCCTTAAGGTAACATTGCTTATCCTACGGAATCGTTTTAATTTGGTACCAACATTAGTTCCAACAATACAAATAAATTATGAACTGAAGTCCATCCATTCATCTTTTCTTCCATTTACATCCATAATTTCAATAAACCGACTTCAGGTTCTTGTTCTACCCGTTACAAAACCTCTAGTCACCGAATTCCACGGTCTTCCGACCATTTTGGGCTCGCAGAATCCCGTTTTTGACCACTGTATCGGCTACCAAGATATCAAATTTCTAATCTGCAAATGTTGTTAATCTCACCGGATTTATTTGTGAACCCGTCGCTGTATTGGGATCCCCATGATAGTTAAACCCGATTTAGAAGTGTAGTAGGAGGTGTAGGGCGTGTTTGAGAGTTCTTGGGGGGAGGCCAGGTGCTTCGGAGCACCCCCGCCGCCGCAAATGGCCCTAATAACGAACAGGTGTTCCCTGATAGATGGCGTTTCTCGAGGAATTTATGCCCATACGCCCGCTATGGGGGATTTCGCTCGTTCACTTCAACTCAGATTCAAAGCAAACCACACAAATTAATACCACGGTATTAAAGAAGCGGGAATAGTATGCACTAGCTTCTTTTAAATTCCACCATGAAGATGTAGCGACCAGCCTCATTTATCGAGCTTTTGAAAATAATGTAGTTATCGCAACCCTCGTTCACTTGAAAAGGTTGTAACTCGAATTCATTCCCAATATGAAACCTTTGTAATTGACCAAGAAAAAAGTTTTCTGTTTACATTGCCTTAAAATATATTGGTTTACGTTTCAAGATACGTACATTTTGAAAATCTATAAAAACATATTGGTTAATAATGCATGCATTACAGGAACGTCCCTTTATCCAGTTTTTGTATGATCATACTTCTATAAACTTATAAATATTTGTTTAAACTTGATCAAATCTAAATTGAATAAAAAAAACTGGTTTATCCTGATTAGAAGCAGTGTAGAAACTCGTCAACTTCCTATTCTTGTAATTGCATTAGAAATTAAAATACAAAGGTTCATTATAGAAAATGATGAACAAATACTCGGGCGGCCGCTATCCACGCCATCTAACTCAGACCTGCCATTGAATGTGCGCTGGCGCCCGGCTCTTGAGCTCGACTGTTTACCTAACCGTTCTCATCACACGAAGACGAGTTTTCCGAATGGTGAGCGAACGGACTGTACAGCAACCCTAGTTGTCTTATTCGATTCACGGAGCTGGTCCCTATCTGAATCGAACAAAAAAACTGAAATCTTTGTTCAACTGAAAAACTGGAAATAATACATTCAGATGTTGTAGGTCCAATGAGAAATCCAACTCCTAAAGGATGTGGATGTTTCGTGACATACTTAGATGATCATAGCAGATACTCAAGAGTATATTTCATGAAAAACAAAAATGAAGTTCTATCATACTTCAAAGAATTCAAAAATGAATCTGAAAATTTCACAGGTCGAAAAATCAAATATTTACAAAGCGACAATGGAACAGAATATGTAAATTCAGAATTTAACAAATTATCTTTATTATTGTTGAAATACGTGTTTATTATTTTCACGTCTCTGCTAATTATAATCTCTTTTTGACTTGGTACGCATATCCTGTACGCTTTCGACAGTTCTGAGTTTCAAACAAATATCCCTTCTATTGTTCTCGATTCAAATTTTCCTTCATTTTTCTTATTAAAAACAAGTATATTGGCTCCAAAAATTTGTAGATGACGAACTGATGGCTTTCTGCCTACCCATTTTTCGTATGGCGTTTGTCCGTTTATAGAACTGGATGGACTTCGATTTTTCAGGTAATTCGCACAATAAATTGCCCACAGAAATTTTGTTATATTTGCTTCGAGTAACGAGCATCGTGCCTTGTCCAAAAGAGTACGATTTTTTCTTTCAGCTACACCGTTTTGATGAGCGGAATAGGGAGCAGATAAACGACGTTTTATTCCAAAGTCAGGCAGAAATTTGTTAAATTCTGAATTTACATATTGTGTTCCATTGTCGCTTTGTAAATATTTGATTTTTCGACCTGTGAAATTTTCAGATCGTAAATAGAACAGAATATGTAAATTCAGAATTTACTATTACATCGAAAGTTTTTGAGATGTCGAGTTTCTGATAGTTGATTCCTTAATTATAAACACTAGGAGTTGATTGAACATGTCGATAAGGTTACAGGTACATCCCGGAACAATGTTGGATTTTTGAGGCGAATTTCGTAAAGTTTGGTCAAGTGGTCTCCTGAAAAAACCGTCGTGAACCGTTTTAAATTCCTTTTTAATTCAATTTTTGAATTCTACGTATCTGGGATCTCATACCAACAATGTATGTATATGTGTACGTATAATTTCCTCCGGAAGTAAATAAAAACGGATTTCCCCGAAGCAAATAAAGAAAATTGTATTTCAACATTTTCGGAGTTGCTGCAATACAGTAATTAGGTACCGCAACTTCATTTCCCAACAGTCAGTTGTATTTTCTTTGAATAATTCCGAACAACTACAATGAACCGTAACTGCTAGCGTAGACCAGTGTTCTTAGACCGTATATTATAAGTTCATACGTCCTTATCCATCTTGTTCCACGAAGAGAACTTTTTCGAGGAGCGGTGGGCGGACCCCATCGCGCTCTGGTTCATGAAATATGAGGTTTACGGGAGATACGAGTATTAAATTATGAACAGACACTGTCACCTTCACTCGGGTCCTTGCGACGGGTCTGTTCCTCCGTTTTGCCCTCCGAAAAATGATTGTAGGATCCTTCGTACGATCGTGGGGCCAAGTAGAAGCCTTGTCCCAAATTTATAGAAAAACCGGAAGGTTTCAGCGCGTGTCACTAAAGATGATTTGTAAAGAATGGAGATTGAAAACTAACCAACCACATGCGTACGAGGCTGGATATTTATTTATCGGTATTTCCACGTACATTGTATCACGAAATCAAGGATTGCATCAGAAAATTTTTGTTTTCTTTACTTTTCATTCCTCTAGGTACCTCAAGGGGAAGAAATCCCTCTTCATTAAAACACTACTGACATACATAGGTATATACCATGTAGCTAAGGAAGGGAAATTAAATCAGGATTTCCAGTCATGTAGTACAATCGTACGAACAAATTTCCTTAATTCTTTGTGTTGAACAAAGTAGTTTGAACTTATTCGAGATTGATCACTTCGGGTCCAAAGAAATTTTGCATTATCGATTTTATGGTAAATTACTTTTTTCTTAAAGGCATTCTGCTTATAAACAATTAATGCATTTTCACCACCATTTCCGTGTTTACCGATTTCGGGTAATAGTTTTCAATAATGTACCTTTGTAATCGACGAACATCATCATGTTGTAGTCAATTCTGAATAACATTTGTTTCTTTTCCCTCCATCTGTTTTTCCGACTGTCCGCAGATCCTTGTAAAAAGCGTTAATCTTTTAGTTTTCATCTGAATTTGGTGAATAATCCTATGAATTTCATCGCTCAGAAATGAGTACATCACTCAGCGAAGCCGCGAACCGAAATCCACAAAGTATCAATTAGCAAACTTTCAAGCACATTCGCTGTTGATGCCGACACTTACATCATTCCAGACTGATGATGACACTTCTGGACGAAACCTATATCCGATTATGTATATATTATATACCCCTTTTAAAAGGGAAAAAGAGAAAACAGTTATATTTTAATCCCATTATTTTTTCGTCAGGAATTCGAACATCAAAACTTCATGAACGGGAATATCTCCAACTCTTCCTGATTTCTCAGTTAATAAACCATATTTGTCATTGCTCACTCAAATTTTCGTCAAATGGCCCTGAACATTACACTCCATTTGGATTTTTGAGATTTCCAATTGTTTTGATATACTCCCATCGATGATGAACCTTTGCAAGCGACGGTAGAACAATGTGAACTTTCTACGGAAATGTTGCCATCTATCTCCTTTAAAAAATGGTTTTCTTTCAAAGGGTCCACAAGGGACATTCCTTATAGGTTTTGTTACTTAGGACAATATAACAAGCATTTCATCAACTTGTCACTTATAAAAATAAGAGATAAACTGACATATTAAAATGTTGACTGCCACAATTCGCTCAAGAGTACAAGGAATCAAGTATCTATTAATCAGGAATATCATTCCTGTACACGTAAAACGACAGCGACCCATCTGGCTATATGCATTTGAGACATTGAACTCAGCAACTCACAAATTAAAAAAATTCATACTCTTCGGAAACATATACTTCGCATAATTACACACGCCCCTTGGTTTGTACGAAATGGTACACTCAAAAATGCTCTCAACAGAAAATAGAGCGGCAGTTATTTATTGTATAAGTAACAAGTATTTAAAAACTCTCCTCTCATTTTTGACATTTTGCTCTACTTTTTGATATTTATTTATCTCATTGTTAACATCCTATTTATTCCTCATAATAATTGTTATTCTTACGTAGATCTAGATGAATACTACTACCACTGGGTGAAAAAAACGCTGCAAATTCTTTCACTGGGGTTTATTTTTCAGTTGGCTTGCGTTCATGATTTGAATTTCTACTTGTGCGTGTTTCACAGGTGATAGAGCGATTATTGAATTTCAGGAGGCACACAAATATGATCAACTGATCAATCCAAATAGGTATTTTGGTCGAGAACAGATTTACGTGCTCTATGCATATCTCCTGAAATTCAATAATCGCTCTATCACCTGTAAAACACGCACACTCCGAAGCTTAGTATAAATTCAAATCATGAACGCAAGCCAATTGAATAATAAACCCCAGTAAAATAATTTGCAGTTTTTTTTTTTTTTACGGTTATCAGAATGCTTCAACCCGTGTATCGGCTACGAAGCCTTTTAGGAGTTCACTCCAGTATCCACATTACTACATCGCTACGTCACTAGGTTACTGATATCAACACAAAAACAATAATAAACTAAAATAACGCGAATGTTGGCACCATAAATCGGGCCACAGATCGAGAATGGTTTGACCTACGGGCCTGGGGAAGGGCTCATTCGATTCCTCGTGGAGTGTTCTTAAAAAAAAGTTCAAATTTAGGCCGCTTCGACTTGTTTTGGGGGTTTTAGGGATTCTACAAAACTTTGACAACCCTTTAAGGGCACTTTAAATCAAGTGAGAGAGCTGGCTCAAGAATTGGGGCGTCGCCGGACCAAGATGGATTTTTCCTGAAAATTTCAGCTTTTTTGCTTCAGCCGTTTGGGAGAAATCGTGCGTACGGCGTACGGCGGACGGACGGAAAATTTTTTTTGCAGATTCGGATTCTACCCCCATTTGAAAGTAAACCATGAAATTTTCCGGTGGGTGGGTTTTTTTTTTTTTTTTTTTTTTTTTTTTTTTTTTTTTTTTCAAGAGCGATTACAATGGTTTATTATTGAATAATAAACCAATAAATAAATAAAATACTGCAAGTGACCTGTGATGACCCGAGTGGTTTCCGCTATAAAGTTTCCTAAATAAATAAAACGAAATAAAAAAAACACCAAAACTCTCAACTAACTGCTCAACACATTTTCGTTGAATATGAAATTCATTCTTATCCCATTACGGACATCTTTAATCCTATATTTGACAGGCTATGGATCCTAAACCTTTCCACTGCGCTATGTTGCACATAACTCGTAAAAAGATAAGCCACAAATGCGGCAGAACGAAATACCACCCGGAATCACGAAAGGACTCGCCTGATAGCACGCGGGGACGAACAGATTTTTAATGACGTTCTGAGCATTTTGAATTGTTCTCTCGGCGTGCAGCGGGAAAACCCCCGACGGAAACGCACTCGTATTTCATTCGCCGCGGAAATTGAATTTGGATTTATGGGGCGGCTCTGACACCTCCGAGGCAAAAGAAAAGGAGAAAAAAAAATTAAAAAACGACGCTCAAGGTGAATATCCAAGGATTAACGTCTCAGTGGAAATGATCCAGCAAAAACCCTTCGCCGGTGAAGTTTTGGATTAATCGTTTTATTTCAAAAATTTAGGGGTTGATTTTTTTTCTTCAAATTCTTTTGATTGCCTTTTTTTTAGTTAAAGTACAT
>JAVIWC010006594.1:0-11628 GCA_031894815.1 Creontiades dilutus | reverse complement strand
AACAAAGATGGTTTGCTTTGTGCAACGTTCACATACTCAATATCCTTGACAAAACCATGCAGATTGAAACAATATTTTTTTGTCCATAAAATGTATTAGTTTCAGCTCTAACTATTCAACTAGGCTAATTATTACTTCAATTGTTATAAAGAAGCTTACCTAAGTGCCTCTTGATAACTTTCATTGACTGTTGATTGCCCTTGTCTTTTGAGAAACTCGTCTCATTATTTTTTTCGTCGTAGCATGCAGAGTATAGACGCCAGCTGTCGACCTGCCCTCACTGCACTGACCGTCGATTATTATGCAAGTGACCACAATCACCAGGTGATTATGGACCGCGTTCACTTGGATGGCGCCAAACAAATCCAAAGAGGGGAACAGATTTTCTCTGATCCGAACTTCACTATTTTCCCACTGGTAAGAATTGTGGTTCTGTTCGATTTTAATCGTCTAAGTCTGCATAATATGCAGTTCATATACTTGGCAGAAACTCCGGAACCATTCTTCCGGGAAATGGATACATTTTGGTTTATTATTCAATAATAAACCATTGTAATCGCTCTGGAAAAAAATTCTAACCCTCCTGAAAATTTCATGGTTTACGTTTCAAAGGGTGTAGAATCCGAATCTGCAATAAAAAATTTTCCGTACGTACACATCTTTGCTTTAGGTTGCAATTTTTACTAGAATGATTGAACCTCTGGCTACGAAAATGTTCTGTGATTGGTCCGAAAGAGAGGTACTTTTCCATGAGTTTCTGATATAGTAAAGCACCGTTAGCTTGAAAAGATCGAAGAGCGATTGCCTAAAATGTGAAGAAAAAAATACCCAGTGTGAAAGTTGATAGCAAACAAGAAGGAAAACCAAACCCCAAAAGTTTTTTGGAAAATACCTCTGAGCTTTAGAAAAAAAAATCTAAAAGTGTATTCACAGTCGAATTCCAGGGAAAAATTATTTCGCAGTCATGATAGGTACAAGCTAAATAAACCTGCAAGGATGCGTTACCAGAGATTGTGGAGGAAGCACCCCACTCGAGCAGCTGCAGTGGCACTGGAGGGAGCTGGGGATGAGCAAGTTCCCCCTCCAGGAGTTTGTGGATTAGTGGGAGCCGCTGATGAGTGCCCCCAGCTACAAGTCTGTGATGCTCCCATCTTCCAACAGGGATTCCTCACATAGCATCATGTGTTCATGGGTGCTTCATGAAAAGGCACATAAGTGCTGTCAAGTACACCACTTCCCCTGGACCAATGGTATTTCTACCCAACTTTGGGATAAAGTCAAAATGAATGTTGGACTGCTCATCCCCAACCTGTTACCCTAAAAAGCGTTGGCCACTTCCATACCTGCCCAATCCATGCTGGAGATACCTTTGGGTTGACTTCATGGGTGTCGCCACCATAGCTTCAAGCTGTGTGGACTATGGTAGAGCAGTAACTCATGTAACCAAGGCTCCACTAAAGGCACAGCAGGAGCTGTCCTTCCTTAGCATGTAGTTTCTACCAAAGCTAACCTAAGGGCTAGTCTTTAGCAGGCTTACTATAGGGAGGCTGCTTGAGTTAGACTATGAAGTTTGCTCTAATGTGCGCTTTCAGCTAGGCTTTCCACCAGGTGTCCCAAGTGCTAATACACTGGTCAAGGCATGTGAGCCTTATAGTTTCTAACATAGCCAGTATCCCTTCTCTACGCTGCCTTAGGGGCTCTAGCTAGGAGGTTGATTTAGTTTGTGGGTACGATGATTTTGTCAGGCAGCGTTGTTGTGTTGCAATTAAGCAACTCCCATTGCTCCAAAACCCGGCTCATCTACTGGATTTGCTACAGCCCAGCATGATTCAGTGGATCGTAAAGAACTCTGACAGTGCTCTGGATCCCCCATTTCCTCACAATCGTCAGAGGGCAGGGGGGCCTGCAACTACCGACATTTTCATGCCATCTACACTAGCCAGTGAGGTGTTCTAGAGGTAGTCATGGGGCGGTATATACCCCCGTCCGCGCGTGTTGGGGTAAAAATGACAACCTGTATCATGTGGGGGCAGCAGTATCCACGAACTCAAGGTAGCCGCATTCTTCATCATGATGCGACTACCAAGCTGATACCTTGTATTTCCCAGATCCCAAGAGCCGGCGTCGGGTAAACCTGGGCGTCTTTCCGGCTTTTATTTTGTTTAATTTTTTATTTTTTATTTAGTGGTGTGCCCCCTCCGCCTTTGAAGGAAGATTTAGAAAAAAAAACTGTGCAAAAACTAATTTTTCTTCAATGGTTCTACTATGAATATTCGAGGATATTTATACATCTTACAAAGAACGAAGAAAGAGTATAGTTTACTATTTTGGCGAACTGCCGTTTTAAAAACGCTGCAAATTCCTTCACTGGTTTATTATTCATTTGGCTTGTTCATGATTTGAACTCAAGGTGTGTGTTTCACAGGATAGGGCGATTATTGAATTTCAGGAGATATGCATGGAGCACGTAAATCTGTTCTCGACCAAAATACATTGATCATTGATCATATTTGTGTGCCTCCTGAAATTCAATAATCGCCCTATTCTGTGAAACACGCACACTCCAAAGCTTAGTAGAAATCAAATCATGAACGCAAGCCAATAGAATAATAAACCCCAGTGAATTTGCAGCGTTTTTTATTGAACCTCAATAGCCCCCCACAATAAAAACATCTATAATTTATCAAGTCCTTCAGCACTCGTATTGCGTTAAAACTTCCCCAAATCCAATGTAGCCAAAGGTGGACAGATGTAGAGGAGGCACACAAATATCATCAACTGATCAATCCAAATAGGTGTTTTGGATGAGAACCGATTTACGTGGTCTATGCACGTCTCCTGAAATTCAATAATCGCTCTATCACCTTGAAACACGCACACTCCGAAGCTTAGTTTCATATCATGAACGCAAGCCAATTGAATAATAAACCCCAGTGAAAGAATACTTATTTACCCCAGTAATAATATTGAATAATATTTACCTATATATTATCAGCGTTTCAAGAATGAACCCGTGTATCGGCTACTAACTACACCACAAGTATTCACATCGGCTATCAGTCCAGTATCCACATTCACTACAACTCGACGCTATCGTCCTAGGTTACAAACAAACAATAATAAACCAAAAAACGCAAATGTTGGCACCATAAATCGGGCCATACTTCGGGAATGGTTTGACCTACGGACGTGGGGAAGGGCTCATTCGATTTCTCATGGTATGTTCTTCAAATAGGTGAATATTTAGGCCGATTCAACTTGTTTTGAGGTTTTTAGGGATTTTACAAAACTTTGACAGCCCTTAAAGGGCACTTTAAATTGAGTGAGAGAGCTGGCTTAAGAATTGGGGCGTCGTCGGACCAAGATGGATTTTTCCTGAAAATTTCAGATCTTTTGCTCCAGCCGTTTGGGAGAAATCGTGCGTACGGCGGACGGACGGAAACATTTTTATTGCAGATTCGTTGTTGAAATTTTCAGGGGTTAATTTTTTTTTTCAGCGATTGGTTTATTATGGAATAATAAACCAAAATTAGAGGAAATACAAGAATGGATACAACAGGTTGCTGTTGCGGGGTTATTTGCTTGATGAAAAATAATATTCTATTATAGATATATATAAAATTTCTTATTCTTAATATTAATTTATAAATTATTTCCACAGGTTGGAGAAGTGAACCCTCATTCTGAGAGAAACGTCAGCGTTTTCTTTGAGCCGACGGAAGCTATAAAATATTCCACCAAAGCCTTCTGTGAAGTGGAAGGCGCGGACCGTCGATTTTCCTTAGAGCTTCTAGGAACTGGTCAAGGGGCTGATATCTATGCCAACTTCGACGTCATAGATTTTGATTTGATATTTTTGAACTTGGAACAAACTTATGAGGTACTGATTTCATTATATTATATTCTTATTTTCTAAGGTTTATCACACTATGCTATTTTTGCCTTCAAAGATGAATTCATTTATTTCATTTTCTATAAATAACTGAAATATGAATAATTAGAAGAAAGGTATTTTGAAGCCCACTCCCGGTTAGGTGTTCATATTATAAGCGGTAAATCAGCCTTTGAAACCAATTTTGACAAAATGTAAGCAACAGAATAGGCGAGTTAACCTTTGGCGCGTTGAAAAATTGTTTTACTTCCGCGTAGATATTTGAGCATTTACAGAGGATGAGCGACATGAAGAACAAGTTGCATAGCCTGAGTCACTACTCTTCGATGGCAGGTCTTAAAATAAATGTAAGAAAGACAAAAGACATGAGGATGAATGTTGGAATGACGGGTATTTTGGAGGTAGACGGGGAACCGGTCCAGCAGGTGAATTCGTTCCAGTATCTGGGCAGCCATGTTGACAAACAGGAGGAGCAGACGAAGATATAAAGGCCAGGATTAGAAAGGCAAATGGGGCCTTTGTGCAGTTATATCCTGTTTGGAAAAACAAGAATATTAAATTAAAAACCAAACTCCGATTATTCACAACTAACGTCAAGTCAGTGCTCCTATATGGCTGTGAAACATGGAGAGTAACCCAAGTACTCACCAGAAGACTCCAGACCTTTGTCAATCGTTGTTTGCGAAGGATCCTCGGTGTGTGGTGGCCCGATGTGATTTCTAATGAAGAACTGTGGGTTAAAACCGATCAAAAACCGATATCAGTGGAAATTAAAAACGGAAATGGAAATGGATCGGTGATACACTGAGGAAAGATGGAGGGGCGATAGAGCGTCAGGCGCTGAATTGGAATCCTCAGGGTTTTCGACGAAGAGGTAGACCTCGTAGAACTTGGAGGAGGACGGTGGAAGAGGAAGTACGGACGGTTGGCAAGACATGGCGGGAGGTTGAAGCCCTGGCTCTGAATAGAGAGGGATGGCGTGCGTTCATTGAGGCCCTATGCTCCTGACTGAGCCACAGGACATGATTGATTGATTGATTGATTGAGATATTTGAGCAAACTGGGGTTTTCGTAAACTTGTTATTGGAGTCTTCCAGTAGGTTCTGTATTCTGGAACGTGGTGCGGTCGAGTATAATTTCATGTTAGGGAACCGTTCAAATCAGCTGAATAACTTGTAGCTAATTTTTGTTTGTTATTCAACAAAACTTGCTAGAAATTGAAACGAAGGCGGTATGGGGCGGTAACAACCTAAGGCTTCAAACTTCTTAGGTGAGGACCTTCCTTCAGTTACAGTATTCTTTAGGGAGTGAGATTTGGTCCATAGTTTCTTTAAAACTGTTTATTCCTTTGAAGCTTTCTACAATCTTCTAATTTATCATCGTCGGCTATATCAACAGCAACAAGATGGTCTAGTTGATCGCCAACCGAACACCACTGGAGGCGATAGCACGCTTGTTATGGGATTGGATTCAGATCCGTAGAAATCCACCCGTGCGATATCTACCTAACTCTATCTATCTAACGTTGCAATATCTACCTGTACAAGCCTTTGTATAATAATAAACCATACGAATGAGCCCGTATCCATTCAGCATCAGGAACCTTTCTTGTCCTTTCTCTGAAAGGGTCCCATTTATTCTGTGGGGTAAAAGCGGATCCTGTTCCGTAAACCTCCTCTCAGCCAATTTGATTCCCTTCATTGCTGTCTTGAATTGCAGTTCGACACATCGCATCAACCGTCTCGTAATTTGGTGTGCTGAAACTACCTCTTTGTATTCGAGTATCGCTCAATACAAGTTATTTAGTTCCCAATAATTTGGATTTCATATAGTCCTTACCAATCCTAGGCAGCGCTTCTCTCTTAAATCCCAACTAAAAACAGCAATTTACGAATATTTACCAACTATTATGATGAGATCATTGAAATGAATTAACTTTCACAGTTGTTGTTCACCAATCAAAGTATCATAAAAGGGAAGATAAAATTCCGGGAGCCAACACTTCAGTACGGAGGGACGGTGTCTGCTTATCCGGACGAACTGAGCCTTGAACCAGCTGATTACAAACTCATGTGCATACGATTCTCTTCCAGCACGATCGGCTCTTTCGTGGAAGAGCTGTTTTTCGATGTGATTGGATCTAACAAAGCTATTCGCGTATTAATCAAGTGTGTTTAATATTGTCATTACCAATAGATGCAAGAGGTCTGTTAAAAAATACGCGGAATGAGGCCATTAAAAAAAAGTACTTTATTTGGAAGTTACATGTCTGGGTCCCCTTCAGAGTACTCTCCTCCCCAACGCACACACTCATCACAACGGTGTTTCCACTTTTTGTAACAGTCCTGGTACGCTTCTTTTGGGATGGCTTTCATCTCCTTCGTCGCATTTGACTTAATCCCCAAAATCGTCTCAAATCTTCTTTCTTTGAGGGGTTTTTTCAGTTTTGGGAATAAGAAAAAATCACAAGGAGAGAGGTCAGGTGAGTAAGGGGGGTGGGGAAGGACACTGATCGAGTGTTTGGCTAAAAACGGTGGCACAAATTTCGCAGCAACGCGGTGCATTTTTAATTTTTCGGTTAAAATCTCTTGACAGTATCTAACTGATATGCCACACTATTCGGCAAGCTCCCTAATTGTCAGACGTCGAATTTCGAGCACCAGGGTGTTGATTTTGTCAAAGTGTGGGTCGTCAGTTGACGTTGAAGGACGCCCAGGACTCTCATCGTCGTCAATCCAGTATCGGCCACCCTTAAAACGTTCATGCCACTTGAAACATGCAGGTGGTTTCATTGCAAGATCACCTTAAGCCGTATTGAGCATAGCAAGTGTTTCAGTTGCAGTCTCCCAAGTTTACACAAAAACTTCACAGCAATTCGTTGCTCCTTCAGGTTGTCCATTTTGCAATCCGACAAACGAAAAAAAACACTCTTCACTAAAAACCGTGTAGCTTTTCAACAAATAAAGATATCTGCGACTGGAAAACAGCGTTTTAATCAGCTGATATGTATGAACCTAGGACTTCAAGAGGATTCTCCTTTAACCGAATCGAGCCGTGCAATTCAAACAGTCCGCGTATTTTTTGAACAGACCTCGTAGGTTATGCCCAGTGAATCTCAATTGAATATCTTTAGTGTTATCAATAGTAATTTATGCCATTCAAACTTCGTTTAAATTGATTTTGTCGTGTACCATTGTACCTTTTTTTCAGAGGAAAAGTAGTCAGTCCATTGGTCACTTTTGACAGAACCTTCCTTGATTTCGGAAGAGTAGCATTTGGTGAGACATTGTTAATTACTTTTCGGTAAATGTATTACTCACTTACTCAGCTAATTTTGAACTGTAACCAAAGAAGCTTGAAATTATTCTGAACTCGAATGAGGCTTATCTACAGGGAGTCTACATAGAAAATAGAATACACCATGTTTACTCTATGTTCTGTGGGAGTCTACAAAAGGGATCGATTCTGACTGACGCACTCCTACGAACTGTACGAACTCTTCTTTGAAGTATTCCAATCAATAAAGTTAATTCCTCCCGAAGACTGTATGACAAACTTCACGACCATTGCAAATTTTACGAACACGTCCAAGACTTGGTCGCGTTAAAGGTCTCTAATATTCGACATCATGGGACTATTCGACACAAACATTTACTAATAAATGGATTAGGAACAGTAATCAAAACACTAACAGGAAACGGGAGGTCCACGATTCCTCTCCGTACCCCTGCCGTCAACACGATTCCTCTCCGAGCAGTGTTAATTGCCTCTAGCCCATAGCCGGTTTCCTCTCACCTATGATCGTGTTTACTTTTAGCTTGTATACCATGTATCACCCCCATCCTCACCGCTTATTCGGGAATTCCTCTAGTAGGCTGCTCCTCAGTGTCCCAAGGTCAATGTGTTCAGTCATGTCGGGTGTGACCGAGATTACCAGTCAACGCGGAAATTTGATGTTAGTGCGAAACAATTACAAGTTTAATAAATATCGAGAATTGAGTACGGGAGAAACCCAGTGGCGGTGCAACAAACACAAATGTAGAGCGTATAATAACAAACACGAATGTAGAACTGTGATAATTTCTTTTTAGTATACTAGATATTAAGCTATCCTTAAGAATGACTAAAATAATGCCTACTGGTGGAAACATAAGACTGCATGGGAACCTGTGATATTCCCCACATACTTAATATAATATACTATTAAATTATACACTTACTCAAACATCACTTCTAAACGTAGGTACTCTCTAGTACTAGCGAAGCAATACTCTGTAGTAAATCAAATAATTGCCAACAACAATGAAACGCTCCAAACTATTCAATTCAATAACGACCAAACAAAATCATTAATCATTTTAATAGGACTTTACAAAGAAGTCCTTTACCATTTACAGTCAGCAATAAACCTCATTTTGGTTTATTATTAAATAATAAACCATTGTAATCGCTCTAGAAAAAAAAATGCTAACCCCCCTGAAAATTTCATGGTTTACGTTTTAAAGGTTGTAGAATCCGAATCTGCAATTCCGTCCGTCCGCCGTACGCCGTACGATTTCTCCGAAACGGCTGGAGCAAAAAATCTGAACTTTTCAGGAAAAATCCATCTTGGTCCGACGACGCCCAAATTCTTGAGCCAGCTCTCTCACTCAATTTAAAGTGCTCTTTAAGGGCTGTAAAAGTTTTGTAAAATCCCTGAAAACCTCAAAACTAGTCGAATCGGCCTAAATATTTTCCTATTTGAAGAACATACCATTAGGAATCGAATGAGCCCTTCCCCACGTCCGTAGGTCAAACCATTCCCGATGTATGGCCTGATTTATGGTGCCAACATGCGTTTTTTCGTTTATTATTGTTTGTTTGTAACCTAGTGTTGTCCGGCCGATAGCGTCGAGTTGTAGTGAATGTGGATACTGGAGTGATAGCCGATGTGAATACTTGTAGTGTAGTTAGTAGCCGATACACGGGTTGAAGCATTCTGATAATATATAGGTAAATATTATTCAATATTATTACTGGGGTTTATTATTCAATATTATTACTGGGGTAAATAAGTATTCTTTCACTTGGGTTTATTATTCAATTGGCTTGCGTTTGTGATTTGAATCTGTACTAAGCTTCGGAGTGTGCGTGTTTTACAGGTGATAGAGCGATTATTGAATTTCAGGAGATATGCATAGACGACGTAAATCGGTTCTCATCCAAAACACCTATTTGGATTGATCAGTTGATGATATTTGTGTGCCCCCTCTACATCTGTCTACCTTTGGCTACATCGTTTAAATTTGGATTTGGGAAGTTTTAACGCAATACGAGTGCCAAAGGACTCGATAAAATATAGATGTTTTCATTGTGGGGGGTAATTATAAAAAAACGAAATTCTTTCACTGGGGTTTATTATTCAATCGGGCGTTCATGATTTGAATTTCTACTAAGCTTTGGAGTCTGCGTGTTTCACAGGAAAGGGCGATTATTGAAAAATATACATGGAGCACGTGAATCTGCACCAAAATACCTTTTGGATTGATCACTGGGGTTTATTATTCAATCCTGGAAACTTGCGTTCATGATTTGAATTTCTACATGTGATGTCAGAAATTGAAACGTCCATAACTTTCTGTAAGTTAGGAGTCCTACACCCAAGAATCACTAGTACTCGTATATTAGAAGAATTTAGAAGATCAGAATCAACCTTCCGAACATACTCTCATACGAATCATTAATTACAGTGCGGTGTAACGTCCAATTAGAAAGAATTTCATGTTTCCTAAACATACCTGTTTATAACCAGCTAATTACAATCTTGATCACCTGTACTCTGTTCCGTGGAGGATAGACAATACTCAAACAAGAAGAAGGAAGTGAGATAATTCAACTAACCGAGTTATTACAACGAGTTATTTTATTGCATCATGGAATTACTTTCCTACTCTGAAGCAGATTGTGAAAAAATGATACTAAATAATGGCTCTAAAAATAATTGCGAATTAACGAAATTAGAGATTAAGATAACTAACTGTCCGGGATTCCCGAAACGAACTATTTACTTACTGAAGATAAAATTAAAATTGTCAATCATAATCATAAAGAACGGAAGAAGTCCACATTATCAAACCAAATAAGGATTCCATTTCTTACCGTAATACCATTACCTACGTCAACCCAAATAACGACTTTCGGGAAACCTTTTCTGCTGAGTTTGCCTCACCCCCAGTTATCAACACCCAATATCACACACATGTAATTGAAATTCGAATACATCAATTTGAAGAAATTAGATACGTTCCATCTACACTTTAACCCGACCGATTTTGATCTTGAAAATACGAATTGGTTCCCGTCCATACTTCCCAGACTCATGTTCTTTATGTCTTACTCATAGCAATGTTCAGTTACACCTAATACAATTATCGTCACAACATAACATAACATAACATAAAACGAACGACTAGACTGTTTAAGACGCTCAGGATCTAATGTGCATTGCCGCTAAGAAACACCATTATGACCACTCTGTTTGTTTATTAAATCAAAATTTGTATCTGTTCATGTACTCGTACTTAAGATTTGTCTTTGGTTATTTATCTACAATTAGTATTTGTGTACTTGTTGCGTATTCGTTTATTACTTTGTACTTGTTCGCTTATTTCGTTTGTTGTTAGCTATTAGTATTTCAAACTAACTTTTGATTTTACTCCCATTATTAATTGTCAATCATCCTCAAGTTATTTCGTTATGTCATACATCTCATTTTGTGTTCTTATCTCTTGTACTAGAATACGGATGATAACGCTAACGCTAACATTATGAAATTACAGAAACTTCTCGTTTTTCGGTGCGGTTTCTCTCTTGGGGAGGGAGTTATATTCCCATAATAACCAGAATTCATCGATTGGGAAGTGATGAGCGACCCCATGGGTTCAGATCACGTACCTATATTAATAACCTCAGCAACATTTGAACCAAACCAAATCATTAGGACAGGTAGAAAATGGAATACAAAGCAGGCTGACTGGGCAAAATTCAGAGAAATTCTGAATGAAAAACAGGAAATATTCACTGACAGTAATTACAAAACTCTAATGGATGAAATCAAGAAAGCTTGTGAAAATTCAATTCCTCAGAATATGCCGTATAGAAAAGAAGAAGCCGGTGTGTATTGGTGGAATGAAAGCTGCCAAAATGCATTGCAGGAACGTGAAAGGGCGGCTGCAGAATATGGAAGAATTCAGTCACGGACAAACTTTTTAAATACACTGAAACACATTATAATTTCCAACGAATCACATGGGAAAGTAAAGAGAATAATTGGAAAGAATATTGCTCAACCTTGACAAAATCCACCCCTCTGAGAGAAATCTGGAAAAAACTTAAAACATTAAAAAATAGAAAAATGTATAACAATCAACCTATGGAAGAGGGAGATTGGATTTTGGAGATTCTAGAAAACCACGCACCACCTTGGGTTCCAATAATGATTCCCAATGAGAATGAAAATGTTTCCGAAAATCGACAAATTCTTGTGGCACCCATATCAGTGGACGAATTCGAATCTAACCTAAAACGTTCCTCTAACACAGCACCGGGTCTGGATGAGATAGTGTATCCTATCATAAGTAATCTCCCTAATTCAACGAAACAAGCATTGGTGAGATTATACAACAAATTCTGGCTAACTGGAGAATTTCCAGAGGAATGGAAACAAGTCATAGCTGTACCGTTTCAAAAACCTAACA
>JAVIWC010006592.1:0-11692 GCA_031894815.1 Creontiades dilutus | reverse complement strand
AGGGGCTGCACAAGAAGTTGGAGGGAAATTTAGGCTAAAATTAATGTATAAACAAATGCTATGGATATTGAACATACTTTAATGTTGAAATAATATATACTAATCATACAAGAGTTGAGCAGAACAAAATCTACAATTTTACTGAAAAAAAAAACACTAGTGAGAACACTGAGGGCGGGCACAATCGTTCACAAGTTTGTCAAAATCAATTCTTGTCGAGGTGGTGGCCAATTTAAGCAAATCTTGAAGATGGTTGTCTGTAAGTCTGTTACGGTAAGTGGATTTCATAATACATAATTTCCTCAATACTCTAATGTCTAACGATCCCATTATGGAGAGGATTGGTCCCAGTTTCAATAGGCTCTCATTTAGTGATTTCGTGATTTGCACCTACAGTCGCCCCAGTTGTTCAGGAAGATCTCGTAAAAACGGGGTTTTGAAAGTTCTTACGAGACTCCTACATTGGGCAAATTTAAAAACTGAAGAAACATCCTGATTAATTGAAAAACTTTCAGGCCCAGAAAGTAAGGTAGACAGAAAGACAAACGTTACATAGTATGGATGGATAGCTCTATCACTTGTGAAACACGTACACTCCAAAGCTTAGTAGGAATTCAAATCATGAACGCAAGCGAATTGAATAATAAACCCCAGTGAAAGAATTTGCAGCGTTTTTTTAATGGTTATCAGAATACTTCAACCCTTTTAGGAGTTCACTCCACTATCCACGTTCACTACACCACTAGGTTACTGCAATCAAAACAAAAACAAGAATACACCAAAATAACGCAGATGTTGGCGCCATAAATCCACCATACATCGGGAATGGTTTGAGCTAAGGACCTGGGGAAAGTTCTTCAAAAAAGTCCAAATTTAGGTCGCCTTGACTTTTTTTGAGGTTTTTAGCGATTTTACAAAACTTTGACAACCGTCAAAGAGCACTTTAAATTAAGTGAGAGTGCTGGCTAAAGAATTGGGGGCGTCGTCGGACCAACATGGATTTTTCCTAAAATTTCAGATTTTTTGCTTCAGCCGTTTGGGAGAAATCGTGCGTACGGCGTACGGACGGAAAAATTTGTATTGCAGATTTGGATTCTACACCCTTTGAAATGTAAACCATGAAATTTTTAGGTGGGGGAGTTAAAAGTTTGTTTTCCAAGAGCGACCACAATGGTTTATTATTGAATAATAAACCAAAATTACAAAAATAAAGTCATCAATAGGAGGCATACCTATTGTAAAGGTAGGCACAATGCATAAACAACCAAGAGCCAAACTAAACAAAACTTAAACAAAACAAAAAACGTGTGACTTTTTAGATGTCTCAATCCTGTATGGGTGACAACATTTGACGAAAAACCGAACTTCCGTTTCTGACAGATGAACATCGATGTTGTAATGCAGTACCATCGATGTATCGATGACATCGGCGTTACCTACATCGATTGGTGGGAAAACATGTTCAAAAACATCGGACATCGATGTCCCATCCCTAATTCTGATTCCCAAAAATCAATATTTCCACAGTCCATCAACTATAAAAGGTAAATTAAGTTGAGTAACAATTGGTGAGGGTGTATAGTATTGGCTGACAATCAGTGAATGACATTGTAGAAATATTTTGACCCAAGTTATTGTTAGGGACCACAAGTTCGAGTACCATGAGGGGTAGAATCAGATCAATAACAACGAACCCTTAATTGACAGTAGAGCCAATTTCAAGATAATGATTACTAACGATACCACGGCAGGGGGAATCAGGCCCTTCCGGATAGCATTCCAACTTGAGATCTCAATATTTACTTTTTGATTCCGAAACTTTTACTGGAACGCAACTTCAAGAGGTACGCTAGGGCTGATTCACTAGTTCATACCATATTTACAGTAATCTTCCAAAAATGAGTTCTTCAACTGATGTAATTTCCAAAACCTAAAGGTACTAATAGACTGCACCGTCTGTGTACAAAACAATGTTTTGTTAACAAAACAGCTGCATTACGAAGTTCCTTATAAGTAAAACGTACCAGCAAGAAAATATTCATCGTTCAGGTTAGCGTTACCGGTCTTGCCGGTTCACGTTACCCTTCTAATGATAATAATCATCATGACTTCCAACGTAATTAACAAGAGGCCTTCCCAATTCACATGTTATCACGAGGAGGTATCAACCTAGAGCTAATAACTTCGGGTTTTATGCTCGAAAAAGCAAGGATTACGTGAGTTTGGCAACCCTAACCGTAACTATTGAGATAATCGCAGTACAAAGACATCGAATCCATATTACACTGTAATCAAATACCAAGCCATGAATTGAATTCGTTTTAATGAAGATTCCGGATTGCCCTTGAAACTCGGGTCATCCGATACGGGTCTAAGAACCCGAATTACCAAGATAGAATTACGCAATCGTTATACAGATTGAACGAATACAACCGCCGATCGTAAACTTCATGAGATGTCAATCGTTACACCCAACACGTCATGAACCGCACGGGTATAATAAGGAGGCTGGCTGGATTTCAAAAGAACAGATTAGGTCGAAGCTATTTTCATCGCAACACCGGCCAACCCAATTACCGTTCAACGAAATGCAATATGTTGCACGTTGATGAACATCTAGCTCAAACCTAATCACTAGTTCTTGAAAACTCCTCTTTAACCTCACATTAAAGTTAGGTGAGGTGTTTTTGCTTGTCAGCGTCTGAACTATGAGGAATGAAGATAAAATCACGTTTTTTAAACCAATGCAGGTGGCAGTAAGAGGGTTGTTATGGAATTAAGAACTGTGTGTTAAAATGCCTACATAACGTAATCTGGAGAAACACGAGTGTGAATCGCTATACCAGGCACTTTTACGTTTAAAATTGTATAAGGTACTGAAAGTCGTGTATCCAAGACTAAAATAATGACATTCGAAGTGAATTTCAATCCCGCGGAGGTTAATTGAGAACCTAAGTTCTCTCGCTGGCTGATTAGCGGGAGCTCTCCCACGAGGTAATGTTTATTCCGTCCGCCATATTTAGGACTGAGGCCACACATTGCGGGAAGCATGCCGATCGCTAAATCGATCCCCCGGGGAATAGAGAACCAACGGGTTTGAAGGGAATGGCTTTTTAGGAAAACCCAAGGTTAGAATTCCACAGGAGTTAGTAAGAACTGTTAAGATCGAGCAAAAGGACGCAAGAATAATTAAGAATATTATGAATTAAGTAAATTATATATATAACTTACCGGGATGGCCTTCTCCGACAGACTCGGACGTGAAAAGAAACTTTTCATTTTCCGGAAGCTCCGGCCCGCTATGGTGTCCATTGGCGTAGCCGTTAACGTGTGCTGTTTCGGGCATCCTTCGAAGTAGAGTAGAACTGTTGGAAAAATATCCTTTATATCAATAGATGTACGGGGCCCGATAATGGGAGGGAGGCACGGGAAGAACAAGGGACAACAAACTCCTATACGGCGCGTGATCGACCAGGGACACGGAGGCCGTCGAAGGAAAAGGAAGGCGAGGTAAAAGAAGTGGGCTTAACAGTGGCGCCCTCAATATTATATATAGATCGTCAATGCTACCAACCTTACTCGAAGAATGTGTGGATACTATACACATGGATTTAATTAGGCCATTAAGGTTTCTCTGTGGAGCATGTACCTTCATATCAGTTTTCCTATATTTCCAATAATCTCCAGTAATCTAAAAGAAAAACAATAGTTTCTACCCCTTACGCCCTCCAAAATGTGAGGCTTTACGTTTCAAGGTAAGTAGATTCCAAAAGTGTAATTTTAAACAAACGAGTCAATCATACCCTTAAGAGAAGTTCACTAGTGGGTACACAAATAACTAAAAAACGATGCAAATTCTTTCACTGGGGTTTATTATTCAATTGCTTTGCGTTCATGATTTGAATTTCTACTAAGCTTTGGAGTGTGTCTGTTTCACAGGTGATTTAAACAATCCAAATAGGTATTTTGGTTGAGAACAGATTTAAGTGCTCTATGCATATCTCCTAAAAGTCAATAATTGCTCTATCAACTGTGAAACACGCACAATCCAAAGCTTAGCAGAATTTCAAATCATGAACGCAAGTCAATTGAATAATAAACCCCAGTGGAAGAATTTGCAGCGTTTTTTATGGTTATCAGAATGCTTCAACCCGTGTATTGGCTTCAAAGCCTTTTAGGAGTTCACTCCAGTATCCACATTACTACATCAGTACGTCACTAGGTTACTGATAGCAACACAAAAACAATAATAAACCAAGTTAACGCGAATGTTGGCACCATAAATCGGGCCATACATCGGGAACGGTTTGAGCTATGGACCTTGGGAAGGGCTCATTCGATTCCTCATGGAATATTCTTCAAAAAGAGTACAAATTTAGGCCGCTTCGACTTTTTTCGAGGTTTTTAGGGATTTTACAAAACTTTGACAACCCTCAAAGGGCACTTTGAATTAAGTGAGAGAGCTGGCTGAAGAATCAGGGCGTTGTTTGACCAACATGGATTTTTTCCTGAAAATTTCAGCTTTTTAAGTGCTCCAGCCATTTCGGAGAAATGGTGCGTATGGCGGACAGACGGAAAATTTTTATTGCAGATTCGGATTCTTCATTCTTTGAATCGTAATCCATGAAATTTTCAGGGAGGTTAAATTTTTTCTTCAAGAACAATTACAATGGTTTACTATTGAATAATAAACAAAAAAAAGCCTAATGAACCACTTGCACATGTGCATACATCTAGGACGACCATAATGGGGAGCTGAGACAATTTTAAGGACATTTTCTGTGATAAGGGGTTTTTCGCGTTGAACACGAATCTGAAGTCCTTTTTTCGATAAAACGCTTCCTTCATGGTTATTTTCGCGTTTTTCATCAAAATTGCTCAAAAATAAACTCTGTTTAATCGCTTTCAAACCTACTCTAAGGGGTTTTTCGGGGTGCTGAACACGAATCTGAAGTCCGTTTTTTCGATAAAACGCATAAACTCTGTTTGATCGCTTTCAAACCTACTCTCTAAGGGGTTTTTCGGGGTGCTGAACACGAATCTGAAGTCCTTTTTTCGATAAAACGCTTCCTTCATGGTTATTTTCGCGTTTTTTCATCAAAATTGCTCAAAAATAAACTCTGTTTAATCGCTTTCAAACCTACTCTCTAAGGGGTTTTTCGGGGTGCTGAACACGAATCTGAAGTCCTTTTTTCGATAAAACGCTTCCTTCATGGTTATTTTCGCGTTTTTTCATCAAAATTGCTCAAAAATAAACTCTGTTTAATCGCTTTCAAACCTACTCTCTAAGGGGTTTTTCGGGGTGCTGAACACGAATCTGAAGTCCTTTTTTCGATAAAACGCTTCCTTCATGGTTATTTTCGCGTTTTTTCATCAAAATTGCTCAAAAATAAACTCTGTTTAATCGCTTTCAAACCTACTCTAAGGGGTTTTTCGGGGTGCTGAACACGAATCTGAAGTCCTTTTTTCGATAAAACGCTTCCTTCATGGTTATTTTCGCGTTTTTTCATCAAAATTGCTCAAAAATAAACTCTGTTTAATCGCTTTCAAACCTACTCTCTAAGGGGTTTTTCGGGGTGCTGAACACGAATCTGAAGTCCTTTTTTCGATAAAACGCTTCCTTCATGGTTATTTTCGCGTTTTTTCATCAAAATAAACTCTGTTTGATCGCTTTCAAACCTACTCTCTAAGGGGTTTTTCGGGGTGCTGAACACGAATCTGAAGTCCGTTTTTCGATAAAACGCTTCCTTCATGGTTATTTTCGCGTTTTTCATCAAAATTGCTCAAAAATAAACTCAGTTTAATCCCTTTCAAATATACTCTTTAAGGGGTTTTTCGGGGTGCTGAACACGAATCTGAAGTCCGTTTTTCGATAAAACGCTTCATTCATGGTTATTTTCGCGTTTTTTCATCAAAATTGCTCAAAAATAAACTCTGTTTAATCGCTTTCAAACCTACTCTCTAAGGGGTTTTTCGGGGTGCTGAACACGAATCTGAAGTCCGTTTTTCGATAAAACGCTTCCTTCATGGTTATTTTCGCGTTTTTCATCAAAATTGCTCAAAAACAAACTCTGTTTAATGGTTATTTTCGCGTTTTTTCATCAAAATTGCTCAAAAATTAACTCTGTTTAATCGCTTTCAAACCTACTCTTTAAGGGGTTTTTCGGGGTGCTGAACACGAATCTGAAGTCCGTTTTTCGATAAAACGCTTCCTTCATGGTTATTTTCGCGTTTTTTCATCAAAATTGCTCAAAAATAAACTCTGTTTAATCGCTTTCAAACCTACTCTCTAAGGGGTTTTTCGGGGTGCTGAACACGAATCTGAAGTCCGTTTTTCGATAAAACGCTTCCTTCATGGTTATTTTCGCGTTTTTTCATCAAAATTGCTCAAAAATAAACTCTGTTTAATCGCTTTCAAACCTACTCTCTAAGGGGTTTTTCGGGGTGCTGAACACGAATCTGAAGTCCGTTTTTCGATAAAACGCTTCCTTCATGGTTATTTTCGCGTTTTTTCATCAAAATTGCTCAAAAATAAACTCTGTTTAATCGCTTTCAAACCTACTCTCTAAGGGGTTTTTCGGGGTGCTGAACACGAATCTGAAGTCCGTTTTTCGATAAAACGCTTCCTTCATGGTTATTTTCGCGTTTTTTCATCAAAATTGCTCAAAAATAAACTCTGTTTAATCGCTTTCAAACCTACTCTCTAAGGGGTTTTTCGGGGTGCTGAACACGAATCTGAAGTCCGTTTTTCGATAAAACGCTTCCTTCATGGTTATTTTCGCGTTTTTTCATCAAAATTGCTCAAAAATAAACTCTGTTTAATCGCTTTCAAACCTACTCTCTAAGGGGTTTTTCGGGGTGCTGAACACGAATCTGAAGTCCGTTTTTCGATAAAACGCTTCCTTCATGGTTATTTTCGCGTTTTTTCATCAAAATTGCTCAAAAATAAACTCTGTTTAATCGCTTTCAAACCTACTCTCTAAGGGGTTTTTCGGGGTGCTGAACACGAATCTGAAGTCCGTTTTTCGATAAAACGCTTCCTTCATGGTTATTTTCGCGTTTTTTCATCAAAATTGCTCAAAAATAAACTCTGTTTAATCGCTTTCAAACCTACTCTCTAAGGGGTTTTTCGGGGTGCTGAACACGAATCTGAAGTCCGTTTTTCGATAAAACGCTTCCTTCATGGTTATTTTCGCGTTTTTTCATCAAAATTGCTCAAAAATAAACTCTGTTTAATCGCTTTCAAACCTACTCTCTAAGGGGTTTTTCGGGGTGCTGAACACGAATCTGAAGTCCGTTTTTCGATAAAACGCTTCCTTCATGGTTATTTTCGCGTTTTTTCATCAAAATTGCTCAAAAATAAACTCTGTTTAATCGCTTTCAAACCTACTCTCTAAGGGGTTTTTCGGGGTGCTGAACACGAATCTGAAGTCCGTTTTTCGATAAAACGCTTCCTTCATGGTTATTTTCGCGTTTTTTCATCAAAATTGCTCAAAAATAAACTCTGTTTAATCGCTTTCAAACCTACTCTCTAAGGGGTTTTTCGGGGTGCTGAACACGAATCTGAAGTCCGTTTTTCGATAAAACGCTTCCTTCATGGTTATTTTCGCGTTTTTTCATCAAAATTGCTCAAAAATAAACTCTGTTTAATCGCTTTCAAACCTACTCTCTAAGGGGTTTTTCGGGGTGCTGAACACGAATCTGAAGTCCGTTTTTCGATAAAACGCTTCCTTCATGGTTATTTTCGCGATTTTTCATCAAAATTGCTCAAAAATAAACTCTGTTTAATCGCTTTCAAACCTACTCTCTAAGGGGTTTTTCGGGGTGCTGAACACGAATCTGAAGTCCGTTTTTCGATAAAACGCTTCCTTCATGGTTATTTTCGCGATTTTTCATCAAAATTGCTCAAAAATTAACTCTGTTTAATCCCTTTCAAACCTACTCTCTAAGGGGTTTTTCGGGGTGCTGAACACGAATCTGAAGTCCGTTTTTCGATAAAACGCTTCCTTCATGGTTATTTTCGCGATTTTTCATCAAAATTGCTCAAAAATTAACTCTGTTTAATCCCTTTCAAACCTACTCTCTAAGGGGTTTTTCGGGGTGCTGAACACGAATCTGAAGTCCGTTTTTCGATAAAACGCTTCCTTCATGGTTATTTTCGCGATTTTTCATCAAAATTGCTCAAAAATAAACTCTGTTTAATCGCTTTCAAACCTACTCTCTAAGGGGTTTTTCGGGGTGCTGAACACGAATCTGAAGTCCGTTTTTCGATAAAACGCTTCCTTCATGGTTATTTTCGCGATTTTTCATCAAAATTGCTCAAAAATTAACTCTGTTTAATCCCTTTCAAACCTACTCTCTAAGGGGTTTTTCGGGGTGCTGAACACGAATCTGAAGTCCGTTTTTCGATAAAACGCTTCCTTCATGGTTATTTTCGCGATTTTTCATCAAAATTGCTCAAAAATAAACTCTGTTTAATCGCTTTCAAACCTACTCTCTAAGGGGTTTTTCGGGGTGCTGAACACGAATCTGAAGTCCGTTTTTCGATAAAACGCTTCCTTCATGGTTATTTTCGCGATTTTTCATCAAAATTGCTCAAAAATAAACTCTGTTTAATCGCTTTCAAACCTACTCTCTAAGGGGTTTTTCGGGGTGCTGAACACGAATCTGAAGTCCGTTTTTCGATAAAACGCTTCCTTCATGGTTATTTTCACGATTTTTCATCAAAATTGCTCAAAAATA
Organism: Creontiades dilutus; assembly: GCA_031894815.1. Classification (NCBI taxonomy): domain Eukaryota; kingdom Metazoa; phylum Arthropoda; class Insecta; order Hemiptera; family Miridae; genus Creontiades; species Creontiades dilutus. The sequence continues at coordinate 2,950 of JAVIWC010006592.1, read as the reverse complement.
AACTCTGTTTAATCGCTTTCAAACCTACTCTCTAAGGGGTTTTTCGGGGTGCTGAACACGAATCTGAAGTCCGTTTTTCGATAAAACGCTTCCTTCATGGTTATTTTCACGTTTTTTCATCAAAATTGCTCAAAAATTAACTCTGTTTAATCGCTTTCAAACCTACTCTCTAAGGGGTTTTTCGGGGTGCTGAACACGAATCTGAAGTCCGTTTTTCGATAAAACGCTTCCTTCATGGTTATTTTCGCGTTTTTTCATCAAAATTGCTCAAAAATAAACTCTGTTTAATCGCTTTCAAACCTACTCTCTAAGGGGTTTTTCGGGGTGCTGAACACGAATCTGAAGTCCGTTTTTTATTTTCGCGTTTTTTCATCAAAATTGCTCAATAATTATCTCTGTTTAATCGCTTTCAAACCTACTCTCTAAGGGGTTTTTCGGGGTGCTGAACACGAATCTGAAGTCCGTTTTTCGATAAAACGCTTCCTTCATGGTTATTTTCGCGTTTTTTCATCAAAATTGCTCAAAAATTAACTCTGTTTAATCGCTTTCAAACCTACTCTCTAAGGGGTTTTTCGGGGTGCTGAACACGAATCTGAAGTCCGTTTTTCGATAAAACGCTTCCTTCATGGTTATTTTCGCGTTTTTTCATCAAAATTGCTCAAAAATAAACTCTGTTTAATCGCTTTCAAACCTACTCTCTAAGGGGTTTTTCGGGGTGCTGAACACGAATCTGAAGTCCGTTTTTCGATAAAACGCTTCCTTCATGGTTATTTTCGCGTTTTTTCATCAAAATTGCTCAAAAATTAACTCTGTTTAATCGCTTTCAAACCTACTCTCTAAGGGGTTTTTCGGGGTGCTGAACACGAATCTGAAGTCCGTTTTTCGATAAAACGCTTCCTTCATGGTTATTTTCGCGTTTTTTCATCAAAATTGCTCAAAATAAACTCTGTTTAATCGCTTTCAAACCTACTCTCTAAGGGGTTTTTCGGGGTGCTGAACACGAATCTGAAGTCCGTTTTTCGATAAAACGCTTCCTTCATGGTTATTTTCGCGTTTTTTCATCAAAATTGCTCAAAAATAAACTCTGTTTAATCGCTTTCAAACCTACTCTCTAAGGGGTTTTTCGGGGTGCTGAACACGAATCTGAAGTCCGTTTTTCGATAAAACGCTTCCTTCATGGTTATTTTCGCGTTTTTTCATCAAAATTGCTCAAAAATAAACTCTGTTTAATCGCTTTCAAACCTACTCTCTAAGGGGTTTTTCGGGGTGCTGAACACGAATCTGAAGTCCGTTTTTCGATAAAACGCTTCCTTCATGGTTATTTTCGCGTTTTTTCATCAAAATTGCTCAAAAATTTAATCGCTTTCAACCTACTCTCTAAGGGGTTTTTCGGGGTGCTGAACACGAATCTGAAGTCCTTTTTTCGATAAAACGCTTCATCCTTCATGGTTATTTTCGCGTTTTTTCATCAAAATTGCTCAAAAATTAACTCTGTTTAATCGCTTTCAAACCTACTCTCTAAGGGGTTTTTCGGGGTGCTGAACACGAATCTGAAGTCCGTTTTTTCGATAAAACGCTTCCTTCATGGTTATTTTCGCGTTTTTTCATCAAAATTGCTCAAAAATTAACTCTGTTTAATCGCTTTCAAACCTACTCTCTAAGGGGTTTTTCGGGGTGCTGAACACGAATCTGAAGTCCTTTTTTCGATAAAACGCTTCCTTCATGGTTATTTTCGCGTTTTTTCATCAAAATTGCTCAAAAATTAACTCTGTTTAATCGCTTTCAAACCTACTCTCTAAGGGGTTTTTCGGGGTGCTGAACACGAATCTGAAGTCCGTTTTTCGATAAAACGCTTCCTTCATGGTTATTTTCGCGTTTTTTCATCAAAATTGCTCAAAAATTAACTCTGTTTAATCGCTTTCAAACCTACTCTCTAAGGGGTTTTTCGGGGTGCTGAACACGAATCTGAAGTCCGTTTTTCGATAAAACGCTTCCTTCATGGTTATTTTCGCGTTTTTTCATCAAAATTGCTCAAAAATTAACTCTGTTTAATCGCTTTCAAACCTACTCTCTAAGGGGTTTTTCGGGGTGCTGAACACGAATCTGAAGTCCGTTTTTCGATAAAACGCTTCCTTCATGGTTATTTTCGCGTTTTTTCATCAAAATTGCTCAAAAATTAACTCTGTTTAATCGCTTTCAAACCTACTCTCTAAGGGGTTTTTCGGGGTGCTGAACACGAATCTGAAGTCCGTTTTTCGATAAAACGCTTCCTTCATGGTTATTTTCGCGTTTTTTCATCAAAATTGCTCAAAAATTAACTCTGTTTAATCGCTTTTCAAACCTACTCTCTAAGGGGTTTTTTTCAGGTGCTGAACACGAATTCGAAGTCCGTTTTCGATAAAACGCTTCCTTCATGGTTATTTTCGCGTTTTTCATCAAAATTGCTCAAAAATAAACTCTGTTTAATCGCTTTCAAACCTACTTACTCTCTAAGGGGTTTTTCAGGGTGCTGAACACGAATTCGAAGTCCGTTTTTCGATAAAACGCTTCCTTCATGGTTATTTTCGCGATTTTTCATCAAAATTGCTCAAAAATTATCTCTGTTTAATCCCTTTCAAACCTACTCTCGAAGGTGGTTTTTCAGGGTGCTGAACACGAATCTCGAAGTCCGTTTTTCGATAAAACGCTTCCTTCATGGTTATTTTCGCGATTTTTCATCAAAATTGTTCAAAAATAAACTCTGTTTAATCGCTTTCAAACCTACTCTCTAAGGGGTTTTTCGGGATGCTGAACACGAATCTGAAGTCCTTTATTCGATAAAACGCTTCCTTCATGGTTATTTTCGCGATTTTTCATCAAAATTGCTCAAAAATAAACTCTGTTTAATCCCTTTCAAACCTACTCTCTAAGGGGTTTTTCAGGGTGCTGAACACGAATCTGAAGTCCGTTT
>JAVIWC010006591.1:0-11382 GCA_031894815.1 Creontiades dilutus | reverse complement strand
AAAAAATTTTTTTGAGCAATTTTGATAAAAAATCGCGAAAATAACCATGAAGGAAGCGTTTTATCAAAAAACGGACTTCAGATTCGTATTCAGCACCCCGAAAAACCCCTTAGACAGTAGTTTTGAAAGCGATTAAACAGCGTTAATTTTTGAGCAATTTTGATGAAAAAACGCGAAAATAACCATGAAGGAAGCGTTTTATCGAAATTTGAAAGCATTAAACAGAGTTTATTTTTGAGCAATTTTGATGAAAAAACGCGAAAATAACCATGAAGGAAGCGTTTTATCGAAAAAAGGACTTCAGATTCGTGTTCAGCACCCCGAAAAACCCCTTAGAGAGTAGGTTTGAAAGCGATTAAACAGAGTTTATTTTTGAGCAATTTTGATGAAAAAACGCGAAAATAACCATGAAGGAAGCGTTTTATCGAAAAAAGGACTTCAGATTCGTGTTCAGCACCCCGAAAAACCCCTTAGAGAGTAGGTTTGAAAGCGATTAAACAGAGTTAATTTTTGAGCAATTTTGATGAAAAAACGCGAAAATAACCATGAAGGAAGCGTTTTATCGAAAAAAGGACTTCAGATTCGTGTTCAGCACCCCGAAAAACCCCTTAGAGAGTAGGTTTGAAAGCGATTAAACAGAGTTAATTTTTGAGCAATTTTGATGAAAAAAAAAAACGCAGAAAATAACCATGAAGGAAGCGTTTTATCGAAAAAAGGACTTCAGATTCGTGTTCAGCACCCCGAAAAACCCCTTAGAGAGTAGGTTTGAAAGCGATTAAACAGAGTTAATTTTTGAGCAATTTTGATGAAAAAACGCGAAAATAACCATGAAGGAAGCGTTTTATCGAAAAAAGGACTTCAGATTCGTGTTCAGCACCCCGAAAAACCCCTTAGAGAGTAGGTTTGAAAGCGATTAAACAGAGTTAATTTTTGAGCAATTTTGATGAAAAAACGCGAAAATAACCATGAAGGAAGCGTTTTATCGAAAAAAGGACTTCAGATTCGTGTTCAGCACCCCGAAAAACCCCTTAGAGAGTAGGTTTGAAAGCGATTAAACAGAGTTAATTTTTGAGCAATTTTGATGAAAAAACGCGAAAATAACCATGAAGGAAGCGTTTTATCGAAAAAAGGACTTCAGATTCGTGTTCAGCACCCCGAAAAACCCCTTAGAGAGTAGGTTTGAAAGCGATTAAACAGAGTTAATTTTTGAGCAATTTTGATGAAAAAACGCGAAAATAACCATGAAGGAAGCGTTTTATCGAAAAAAGGACTTCAGATTCGTGTTCAGCACCCCGAAAAACCCCTTAGAGAGTAGGTTTGAAAGCGATTAAACAGAGTTAATTTTTGAGCAATTTTGATGAAAAAACGCGAAAATAACCATGAAGGAAGCGTTTTATCGAAAAAAGGACTTCAGATTCGTGTTCAGCACCCCGAAAAACCCCTTAGAGAGTAGGTTTGAAAGCGATTAAACAGAGTTAATTTTTGAGCAATTTTGATGAAAAAACGCGAAAATAACCATGAAGGAAGCGTTTTATCGAAAAAAGGACTTCAGATTCGTGTTCAGCACCCCGAAAAACCCCTTAGAGAGTAGGTTTGAAAGCGATTAAACAGAGTTAATTTTTGAGCAATTTTGATGAAAAAACGCGAAAATAACCATGAAGGAAGCGTTTTATCGAAAAACGGACTTCAGATTCGTGTTCAGCACCCCGAAAAACCCCTTAGAGAGTAGGTTTGAAAGCGATTAAACAGAGTTAATTTTTGAGCAATTTTGATGAAAAAACGCGAAAATAACCATGAAGGAAGGTTTTATCGAAAAAAGGACTTCAGATTCGTGTTCAGCACCCCGAAAAACCCCTTAGAGAGTAGGTTTGAAAGCGATTAAACAGAGTTAATTTTTGAGCAATTTTGATGAAAAAACGCGAAAATAACCATGAAGGAAGCGTTTTATCGAAAAACGGACTTCAGATTCGTGTTCAGCACCCCGAAAAACCCCTTAGAGAGTAGGTTTGAAAGCGATTAAACAGAGTTAATTTTTGAGCAATTTTGATGAAAAAACGCGAAAATAACCATGAAGGAAGCGTTTTATCGAAAAAAGGACTTCAGATTCGTGTTCAGCACCCCGAAAAACCCCTTAGAGAGTAGGTTTGAAAGCGATTAAACAGAGTTAATTTTTGAGCAATTTTGATGAAAAAACGCGAAAATAACCATGAAGGAAGCGTTTTATCGAAAAAAGGACTTCAGATTCGTGTTCAGCACCCCGAAAAACCCCTTAGAGAGTAGGTTTGAAAGCGATTAAACAGAGTTAATTTTTGAGCAATTTTGATGAAAAAACGCGAAAATAACCATGAAGGAAGCGTTTTATCGAAAAAAGGACTTCAGATTCGTGTTCAGCACCCCGAAAAACCCCTTAGAGAGTAGGTTTGAAAGCGATTAAACAGAGTTAATTTTTGAGCAATTTTGATGAAAAAACGCGAAAATAACCATGAAGGAAGCGTTTTATCGAAAAAAGGACTTCAGATTCGTGTTCAGCACCCCGAAAAACCCCTTAGAGAGTAGGTTTGAAAGCGATTAAACAGAGTTAATTTTTGAGCAATTTTGATGAAAAAACGCGAAAATAACCATGAAGGAAGCGTTTTATCGAAAAACGGACTTCAGATTCGTGTTCAGCACCCCGAAAAACCCCTTAGAGAGTAGGTTTGAAAGCGATTAAACAGAGTTAATTTTTGAGCAATTTTGATGAAAAAACGCGAAAATAACCATGAAGGAAGCGTTTTATCGAAAAAAGGACTTCAGATTCGTGTTCAGCACCCCGAAAAACCCCTTAGAGAGTAGGTTTGAAAGCGATTAAACAGAGTTAATTTTTGAGCAATTTTGATGAAAAAACGCGAAAATAACCATGAAGGAAGCGTTTTATCGAAAAAAGGACTTCAGATTCGTGTTCAGCACCCCGAAAAACCCCTTAGAGAGTAGGTTTGAAAGCGATTAAACAGAGTTAATTTTTGAGCAATTTTGATGAAAAAACGCGAAAATAACCATGAAGGAAGCGTTTTATCGAAAAAAGGACTTCAGATTCGTGTTCAGCACCCCGAAAAACCCCTTAGAGAGTAGGTTTGAAAGCGATTAAACAGAGTTAATTTTTGAGCAATTTTGATGAAAAAACGCGAAAATAACCATGAAGGAAGCGTTTTATCGAAAAAAGGACTTCAGATTCGTGTTCAGCACCCCGAAAAACCCCTTAGAGAGTAGGTTTGAAAGCGATTAAACAGAGTTAATTTTTGAGCAATTTTGATGAAAAAACGCGAAAATAACCATGAAGGAAGCGTTTTATCGAAAAAAGGACTTCAGATTCGTGTTCAGCACCCCGAAAAACCCCTTAGAGAGTAGGTTTGAAAGCGATTAAACAGAGTTAATTTTTGAGCAATTTTGATGAAAAAACGCGAAAATAACCATGAAGGAAGCGTTTTATCGAAAAAAGGACTTCAGATTCGTGTTCAGCACCCCGAAAAACCCCTTAGAGAGTAGGTTTGAAAGCGATTAAACAGAGTTAATTTTTGAGCAATTTTGATGAAAAAACGCGAAAATAACCATGAAGGAAGCGTTTTATCGAAAAACGGACTTCAGATTCGTGTTCAGCACCCCGAAAAACCCCTTAGAGAGTAGGTTTGAAAGCGATTAAACAGAGTTAATTTTTGAGCAATTTTGATGAAAAAACGCGAAAATAACCATGAAGGAAGCGTTTTATCGAAAAAAGGACTTCAGATTCGTGTTCAGCACCCCGAAAAACCCCTTAGAGAGTAGGTTTGAAAGCGATTAAACAGAGTTAATTTTTGAGCAATTTTGATGAAAAAACGCGAAAATAACCATGAAGGAAGCGTTTTATCGAAAAAAGGACTTCAGATTCGTGTTCAGCACCCCGAAAAACCCCTTAGAGAGTAGGTTTGAAAGCGATTAAACAGAGTTAATTTTTGAGCAATTTTGATGAAAAAACGCGAAAATAACCATGAAGGAAGCGTTTTATCGAAAAAAGGACTTCAGATTCGTGTTCAGCACCCCGAAAAACCCCTTAGAGAGTAGGTTTGAAAGCGATTAAACAGAGTTAATTTTTGAGCAATTTTGATGAAAAAACGCGAAAATAACCATGAAGGAAGCGTTTTATCGAAAAAAGGACTTCAGATTCGTGTTCAGCACCCCGAAAAACCCCTTAGAGAGTAGGTTTGAAAGCGATTAAACAGAGTTAATTTTTGAGCAATTTTGATGAAAAAACGCGAAAATAACCATGAAGGAAGCGTTTTATCGAAAAAAGGACTTCAGATTCGTGTTCAGCACCCCGAAAAACCCCTTAGAGAGTAGGTTTGAAAGCGATTAAACAGAGTTAATTTTTGAGCAATTTTGATGAAAAAACGCGAAAATAACCATGAAGGAAGCGTTTTATCGAAAAACGGACTTCAGATTCGTGTTCAGCACCCCGAAAAACCCCTTAGAGAGTAGGTTTGAAAGCGATTAAACAGAGTTAATTTTTGAGCAATTTTGATGAAAAAACGCGAAAATAACCATGAAGGAAGCGTTTTATCGAAAAAAGGACTTCAGATTCGTGTTCAGCACCCCGAAAAACCCCTTAGAGAGTAGGTTTGAAAGCGATTAAACAGAGTTAATTTTTGAGCAATTTTGATGAAAAAACGCGAAAATAACCATGAAGGAAGCGTTTTATCGAAAAAAGGACTTCAGATTCGTGTTCAGCACCCCGAAAAACCCCTTAGAGAGTAGGTTTGAAAGCGATTAAACAGAGTTAATTTTTGAGCAATTTTGATGAAAAAACGCGAAAATAACCATGAAGGAAGCGTTTTATCGAAAAAAGGACTTCAGATTCGTGTTCAGCACCCCGAAAAACCCCTTAGAGAGTAGGTTTGAAAGCGATTAAACAGAGTTAATTTTTGAGCAATTTTGATGAAAAAACGCGAAAATAACCATGAAGGAAGCGTTTTATCGAAAAAAGGACTTCAGATTCGTGTTCAGCACCCCGAAAAACCCCTTAGAGAGTAGGTTTGAAAGCGATTAAACAGAGTTAATTTTTGAGCAATTTTGATGAAAAAACGCGAAAATAACCATGAAGGAAGCGTTTTATCGAAAAAAGGACTTCAGATTCGTGTTCAGCACCCCGAAAAACCCCTTAGAGAGTAGGTTTGAAAGCGATTAAACAGAGTTAATTTTTGAGCAATTTTGATGAAAAAACGCGAAAATAACCATGAAGGAAGCGTTTTATCGAAAAAAGGACTTCAGATTCGTGTTCAGCACCCCGAAAAACCCCTTAGAGAGTAGGTTTGAAAGCGATTAAACAGAGTTAATTTTTGAGCAATTTTGATGAAAAAACGCGAAAATAACCATGAAGGAAGCGTTTTATCGAAAAAAGGACTTCAGATTCGTGTTCAGCACCCCGAAAAACCCCTTAGAGAGTAGGTTTGAAAGCGATTAAACAGAGTTAATTTTTGAGCAATTTTGATGAAAAAACGCGAAAATAACCATGAAGGAAGCGTTTTATCGAAAAACGGACTTCAGATTCGTGTTCAGCACCCCGAAAAACCCCTTAGAGAGTAGGTTTGAAAGCGATTAAACAGAGTTAATTTTTGAGCAATTTTGATGAAAAAACGCGAAAATAACCATGAAGGAAGCGTTTTATCGAAAAAAGGACTTCAGATTCGTGTTCAGCACCCCGAAAAACCCCTTAGAGAGTAGGTTTGAAAGCGATTAAACAGAGTTAATTTTTGAGCAATTTTGATGAAAAAACGCGAAAATAACCATGAAGGAAGCGTTTTATCGAAAAAAGGACTTCAGATTCGTGTTCAGCACCCCGAAAAACCCCTTAGAGAGTAGGTTTGAAAGCGATTAAACAGAGTTAATTTTTGAGCAATTTTGATGAAAAAACGCGAAAATAACCATGAAGGAAGCGTTTTATCGAAAAACGGACTTCAGATTCGTGTTCAGCACCCCGAAAAACCCCTTAGAGAGTAGGTTTGAAAGCGATTAAACAGAGTTAATTTTTGAGCAATTTTGATGAAAAAACGCGAAAATAACCATGAAGGAAGCGTTTTATCGAAAAAAGGACTTCAGATTCGTGTTCAGCACCCCGAAAAACCCCTTAGAGAGTAGGTTTGAAAGCGATTAAACAGAGTTAATTTTTGAGCAATTTTGATGAAAAAACGCGAAAATAACCATGAAGGAAGCGTTTTATCGAAAAAAGGACTTCAGATTCGTGTTCAGCACCCCGAAAAACCCCTTAGAGAGTAGGTTTGAAAGCGATTAAACAGAGTTAATTTTTGAGCAATTTTGATGAAAAAACGCGAAAAAAGGAAGCGTTTTATCGAAAAAAGGACTTCAGATTCGTGTTCAGCACCCCGAAAAACCCCTTAGAGAGTAGGTTTGAAAGCGATTAAACAGAGTTAATTTTTGAGCAATTTTGATGAAAAAACGCGAAAATAACCATGAAGGAAGCGTTTTATCGAAAAAAGGACTTCAGATTCGTGTTCAGCACACCCGAAAAACCCCTTAGAGAGTAGGTTTGAAAGCGATTAAACAGAGTTAATTTTTGAGCAATTTTGATGAAAAAACGCGAAAATAACCATGAAGGAAGCGTTTTATCGAAAAAAGGACTTCAGATTCGTGTTCAGCACCCCGAAAAACCCCTTAGAGAGTAGGTTTGAAAGCGATTAAACAGAGTTAATTTTTGAGCAATTTTGATGAAAAAACGCGAAAATAACCATGAAGGAAGCGTTTTATCGAAAAAAGGACTTCAGATTCGTGTTCAGCACCCCGAAAAACCCCTTAGAGAGTAGGTTTGAAAGCGATTAAACAGAGTTAATTTTTGAGCAATTTTGATGAAAAAACGCGAAAATAACCATGAAGGAAGCGTTTTATCGAAAAAAGGACTTCAGATTCGTGTTCAGCACCCCGAAAAACCCCTTAGAGAGTAGGTTTGAAAGCGATTAAACAGAGTTAATTTTTGAGCAATTTTGATGAAAAAACGCGAAAATAACCATGAAGGAAGCGTTTTATCGAAAAAAGGACTTCAGATTCGTGTTCAGCACCCCGAAAAACCCCTTAGAGAGTAGTAGGTTTGAAAGCGATTAAACAGAGTTAATTTTTGAGCAATTTTGATGAAAAAACGCGAAAATAACCATGAAGGAAGCGTTTTATCGAAAAAAGGACTTCAGATTCGTGTTCAGCACCCCGAAAAACCCCTTAGAGAGTAGGTTTGAAAGCGATTAAACAGAGTTAATTTTTGAGCAATTTTGATGAAAAAACGCGAAAATAACCATGAAGGAAGCGTTTTATCGAAAAAAGGACTTCAGATTCGTGTTCAGCACCCCGAAAAACCCCTTAGAGAGTAGGTTTGAAAGCGATTAAACAGAGTTAATTTTTGAGCAATTTTGATGAAAAAACGCGAAAATAACCATGAAGGAAGCGTTTTATCGAAAAAAGGACTTCAGATTCGTGTTCAGCACCCCGAAAAACCCCTTAGAGAGTAGGTTTGAAAGCGATTAAACAGAGTTAATTTTTGAGCAATTTTGATGAAAAAACGCGAAAATAACCATGAAGGAAGCGTTTTATCGAAAAAAGGACTTCAGATTCGTGTTCAGCACCCCGAAAAACCCCTTAGAGAGTAGGTTTGAAAGCGATTAAACAGAGTTAATTTTTGAGCAATTTTGATGAAAAAACGCGAAAATAACCATGAAGGAAGCGTTTTATCGAAAAAAGGACTTCAGATTCGTGTTCAGCACCCCCGAAAAACCCCTTAGAGAGTAGGTTTGAAAGCGATTAAACAGAGTTAATTTTTGAGCAATTTTGATGAAAAAACGCGAAAATAACCATGAAGGAAGCGTTTTATCGAAAAAAGGACTTCAGATTCGTGTTCAGCACCCCGAAAAACCCCTTAGAGAGTAGGTTTGAAAGCGATTAAACAGAGTTAATTTTTGAGCAATTTTGATGAAAAAACGCGAAAATAACCATGAAGGAAGCGTTTTATCGAAAAAAGGACTTCAGATTCGTGTTCAGCACCCCGAAAAACCCCTTAGAGAGTAGGTTTGAAAGCGATTAAACAGAGTTAATTTTTGAGCAATTTTGATGAAAAAACGCGAAAATAACCATGAAGGAAGCGTTTTATCGAAAAAAGGACTTCAGATTCGTGTTCAGCACCCCGAAAAACCCCTTAGAGAGTAGGTTTGAAAGCGATTAAACAGAGTTAATTTTTGAGCAATTTTGATGAAAAAACGCGAAAATAACCATGAAGGAAGCGTTTTATCGAAAAACGGACTTCAGATTCGTGTTCAGCACCCCGAAAAACCCCTTAGAGTAGGTTTGAAAGCGATTAAACAGAGTTAATTTTGAGCAATTTTGATGAAAAAACGCGAAAATAACCATGAAGGAAGCGTTTTATCGAAAAACGGACTTCAGATTCGTGTTCAGCACCCCGAAAAACCCCTTAGAGAGTAGGTTTGAAAGCGATTAAACAGAGTTAATTTTTGAGCAATTTTGATGAAAAAACGCGAAAATAACCATGAAGGAAGCGTTTTATCGAAAAACGGACTTCAGATTCGTGTTCAGCACCCCGAAAAACCCCTTAGAGAGTAGGTTTGAAAGCGATTAAACAGAGTTAATTTTTGAGCAATTTTGATGAAAAAACGCGAAAATAACCATGAAGGAAGCGTTTTATCGAAAAACGGACTTCAGATTCGTGTTCAGCACCCCGAAAAACCCCTTAGAGAGTAGGTTTGAAAGCGATTAAACAGAGTTAATTTTTGAGCAATTTTGATGAAAAAACGCGAAAATAACCATGAAGGAAGCGTTTTATCGAAAAACGGACTTCAGATTCGTGTTCAGCACCCCGAAAAACCCCTTAGAGAGTAGGTTTGAAAGCGATTAAACAGAGTTAATTTTTGAGCAATTTTGATGAAAAAACGCGAAAATAACCATGAAGGAAGCGTTTTATCGAAAAAAGGACTTCAGATTCGTGTTCAGCACCCCGAAAAACCCCTTAGAGAGTAGGTTTGAAAGCGATTAAACAGAGTTAATTTTTGAGCAATTTTGATGAAAAAACGCGAAAATAACCATGAAGGAAGCGTTTTATCGAAAAACGGACTTCAGATTCGTGTTCAGCACCCCGAAAAACCCCTTAGAGAGTAGGTTTGAAAGCGATTAAACAGAGTTAATTTTTGAGCAATTTTGATGAAAAAACGCGAAAATAACCATGAAGGAAGCGTTTTATCGAAAAACGGACTTCAGATTCGTGTTCAGCACCCCGAAAAACCCCTTAGAGAGTAGGTTTGAAAGCGATTAAACAGAGTTAATTTTTGAGCAATTTTGATGAAAAAACGCGAAAATAACCATGAAGGAAGCGTTTTATCGAAAAACGGACTTCAGATTCGTGTTCAGCACCCCGAAAAACCCCTTAGAGAGTAGGTTTGAAAGCGATTAAACAGAGTTAATTTTTGAGCAATTTTGATGAAAAAACGCGAAAATAACCATGAAGGAAGCGTTTTATCGAAAAACGGACTTCAGATTCGTGTTCAGCACCCCGAAAAACCCCTTAGAGAGTAGGTTTGAAAGCGATTAAACAGAGTTAATTTTTGAGCAATTTTGATGAAAAAACGCGAAAATAACCATGAAGGAAGCGTTTTATCGAAAAACGGACTTCAGATTCGTGTTCAGCACCCCGAAAAACCCCTTAGAGAGTAGGTTTGAAAGCGATTAAACAGAGTTAATTTTTGAGCAATTTTGATGAAAAAACGCGAAAATAACCATGAAGGAAGCGTTTTATCGAAAAACGGACTTCAGATTCGTGTTCAGCACCCCGAAAAACCCCTTAGAGAGTAGGTTTGAAAGCGATTAAACAGAGTTAATTTTTGAGCATTTGATGAAAAAACGCGAAAATAACCATGAAGGAAGCGTTTTATCGAAAAACGGACTTCAGATTCGTGTTCAGCACCCCGAAAAACCCCTTAGAGAGTAGGTTTGAAAGCGATTAAACAGAGTTAATTTTTGAGCAATTTTGATGAAAAAACGCGAAAATAACCATGAAGGAAGCGTTTTATCGAAAAACGGACTTCAGATTCGTGTTCAGCACCCCGAAAAACCCCTTAGAGAGTAGGTTTGAAAGCGATTAAACAGAGTTAATTTTTGAGCAATTTTGATGAAAAAACGCGAAAATAACCATGAAGGAAGCGTTTTATCGAAAAAAGGACTTCAGATTCGTGTTCAGCACCCCGAAAAACCCCTTAGAGAGTAGGTTTGAAAGCGATTAAACAGAGTTAATTTTTGAGCAATTTTGATGAAAAAACGCGAAAATAACCATGAAGGAAGCGTTTTATCGAAAAACGGACTTCAGATTCGTGTTCAGCACCCCGAAAAACCCCTTAGAGAGTAGGTTTGAAAGCGATTAAACAGAGTTAATTTTTGAGCAATTTTGATGAAAAAAAACGCGAAAATAACCATGAAGGAAGCGTTTTATCGAAAAACGGACTTCAGATTCGTGTTCAGCACCCCGAAAAACCCCTTAGAGAGTAGGTTTGAAAGCGATTAAACAGAGTTAATTTTTGAGCAATTTTGATGAAAAAACGCGAAAATAACCATGAAGGAAGCGTTTTATCGAAAAACGGACTTCAGATTCGTGTTCAGCACCCCGAAAAACCCCTTAGAGAGTAGGTTTGAAAGCGATTAAACAGAGTTAATTTTTGAGCAATTTTGATGAAAAAACGCGAAAATAACCATGAAGGAAGCGTTTTATCGAAAAACGGACTTCAGATTCGTGTTCAGCACCCCGAAAAACCCCTTAGAGAGTAGGTTTGAAAGCGATTAAACAGAGTTAATTTTTGAGCAATTTTGATGAAAAAACGCGAAAATAACCATGAAGGAAGCTTTATCGAAAAACGGACTTCAGATTCGTGTTCAACACCCCGAAAAACCCCTTAGAGAGTAGGTTTGAAAGCGATTAAACAGGAGTTAATTTTTGAGCAATTTTGATGAAAAATCGCGAAAATAACCATGAAGGAAGCGTTTTATCGAAAAACGGACTTCGAATTCGTGTTCAGCACCCCGAAAAACCCCTTAAAGAGTAGGTTTGAAAGAGATTAAACAGAGTTTATTTTTGAGCAATTTTGATGGAAAAACGCGAAATTAACCATGTTGGAAGCGTTTTATCGAAAAACGGACTTCAGATTCGTGTTCAGCACCCCGAAAAACCCTTAGAGAGTAGGTTTGAAAGCGATTAAACAGAGTTAATTTTTGAGCAATTTTGATGAAAAAACGCGAAAATAACCATGAAGGAAGCGTTTTATCGAAAAACGGACTTCAGATTCGTGTTCAGCACCCCGAAAAACCCCTTTAGAGTAGGTT
>JAVIWC010006590.1:0-11501 GCA_031894815.1 Creontiades dilutus | reverse complement strand
TCAAACGTACTCTCTAAGGGGTTTTTCGGGGTGCTGAACACGAATCTGAAGTCCGTTTTTCGATAAAACGCTTCCTTCATGGTTATTTTCGCGATTTTTCATCAAAATTGCTCAAAAATAAACTCTGTTTAATCCTTTCAAACCTACTCTCTAAGGGGTCTTTCATGGTTATTTTCGCGATTTTTCATCAAAATTGCTCAAAAATAAACTCTGTTTAATCGCTTTCAAACCTACTCTCTAAGGGGTTTTTCGGGGTGCTGAACACGAATCTGAAGTCCGTTTTTCGATAAAACGCTTCCTTCATGGTTATTTTCGCGTTTTTTCATCAAAATTGCTCAAAAATAAACTCTGTTTAATCGCTTTCAAACCTACTCTCTAAGGGGTTTTTCGGGGTGCTGAACACGAATCTGAAGTCCGTTTTTCGATAAAACGCTTCCTTCATGGTTATTTTCGCGTTTTTTCATCAAAATTGCTCAAAAATTAACTCTGTTTAATCCTTTCAAACCTACTCTCTAAGGGGTTTTTCGGGGTGCTGAACACGAATCTGAAGTCCGTTTTTCGATAAAACGCTTCCTTCATGGTTATTTTCGCGTTTTTCATCAAAATTGCTCAAAAATAAACTCTGTTTAATCGCTTTCAAACCTACTCTCTAAGGGGTTTTTCGGGGTGCTGAACACGAATCTGAAGTCCGTTTTTCGATAAAACGCTTCCTTCATGGTTATTTTCGCGATTTTTCATCAAAATTGCTCAAAAATTAACTCTGTTTAATCGCTTTCAAACCTACTCTCTAAGGGGTTTTTCGGGGTGCTGAACACGAATCTGAAGTCCGTTTTTCGATAAAACGCTTCCTTCATGGTTATTTTCGCGATTTTTCATCAAAATTGCTCAAAAATAAACTCTGTTTAATCGCTTTCAAACCTACTCTCTAAGGGGTTTTTCGGGGTGCTGAACACGAATCTGAAGTCCGTTTTTCGATAAAACGCTTCCTTCATGGTTATTTTCGCGATTTTTCATCAAAATTGCTCAAAAATAAACTCTGTTTAATCCCTTTCAAACCTACTCTCTAAGGGGTTTTTCGGGGTGCTGAACACGAATCTGAAGTCCGTTTTTCGATAAAACGCTTCCTTCATGGTTATTTTCGCGATTTTTCATCAAAATTGCTCAAAAATAAACTCTGTTTAATCCTTTCAAACCTACTCTCTAAGGGGTTTTTCGGGGTGCTGAACACGAATCTGAAGTCCGTTTTTCGATAAAACGCTTCCTTCATGGTTATTTTCGCGATTTTTCATCAAAATTGCTCAAAAATAAACTCTGTTTAATCCTTTTCAAACCTACTCTCTAAGGGGTTTTTCGGGGTGCTGAACACGAATCTGAAGTCCGTTTTTCGATAAAACGCTTCCTTCATGGTTATTTTCGCGATTTTTCATCAAAATTGCTCAAAAATAAACTCTGTTTAATCCCTTTCAAACCTACTCTCTAAGGGGTTTTTCGGGGTGCTGAACACGAATCTGAAGTCCGTTTTTCGATAAAACGCTTCCTTCATGGTTATTTTCGCGATTTTTCATCAAAATTGCTCAAAAATAAACTCTGTTTAATCCCTTTCAAACCTACTCTCTAAGGGGTTTTTCGGGGTGCTGAACACGAATCTGAAGTCCGTTTTTCGATAAAACGCTTCCTTCATGGTTATTTTCGCGATTTTTCATCAAAATTGCTCAAAAATAAACTCTGTTTAATCCCTTTCAAACCTACTCTCTAAGGGGTTTTTCGGGGTGCTGAACACGAATCTGAAGTCCGTTTTTCGATAAAACGCTTCCTTCATGGTTATTTTCGCGATTTTTCATCAAAATTGCTCAAAAATAAACTCTGTTTAATCCTTTCAAACCTACTCTCTAAGGGGTTTTTCGGGGTGCTGAACACGAATCTGAAGTCCGTTTTTCGATAAAACGCTTCCTTCATGGTTATTTTCGCGATTTTTCATCAAAATTGCTCAAAAATAAACTCTGTTTAATCCTTTCAAACCTACTCTCTAAGGGGTTTTTCGGGGTGCTGAACACGAATCTGAAGTCCGTTTTTCGATAAAACGCTTCCTTCATGGTTATTTTCGCGATTTTTCATCAAAATTGCTCAAAAATAAACTCTGTTTAATCCCTTTCAAACCTACTCTCTAAGGGGTTTTTCGGGGTGCTGAACACGAATCTGAAGTCCGTTTTTCGATAAAACGCTTCCTTCATGGTTATTTTCGCGATTTTTCATCAAAATTGCTCAAAAATAAACTCTGTTTAATCCTTTCAAACCTACTCTCTAAGGGGTTTTTCGGGGTGCTGAACACGAATCTGAAGTCCGTTTTTCGATAAAACGCTTCCTTCATGGTTATTTTCGCGATTTTTCATCAAAATTGCTCAAAAATAAACTCTGTTTAATCCTTTCAAACCTACTCTCTAAGGGGTTTTTCGGGGTGCTGAACACGAATCTGAAGTCCGTTTTTCGATAAAACGCTTCCTTCATGGTTATTTTCGCGATTTTTCATCAAAATTGCTCAAAAATTAACTCTGTTTAATCCTTTCAAACCTACTCTCTAAGGGGTTTTTCGGGGTGCTGAACACGAATCTGAAGTCCGTTTTTCGATAAAACGCTTCCTTCATGGTTATTTTCGCGATTTTTCATCAAAATTGCTCAAAAATAAACTCTGTTTAATCCTTTCAAACCTACTCTCTAAGGGGTTTTTCGGGGTGCTGAACACGAATCTGAAGTCCGTTTTTCGATAAAACGCTTCCTTCATGGTTATTTTCGCGATTTTTCATCAAAATTGCTCAAAAATAAACTCTGTTTAATCCTTTCAAACTCTGTTTAATCTGAAGTCCTTTCAAACCTACTCTCTAAAATTGGGGTTTTTCGGGGTGCTGAACACGAATCTGAAGTCCGTTTTTCGATAAAACGCTTCCTTCATGGTTATTTTCGCGATTTTTCATCAAAATTGCTCAAAAATAAACTCTGTTTAATCCTTTTCAAACCTACTCTCTAAGGGGTTTTTCGGGGTGCTGAACACGAATCTGAAGTCCGTTTTTCGATAAAACGCTTCCTTCATGGTTATTTTCGCGATTTTTCATCAAAATTGCTCAAAAATAAACTCTGTTTAATCGCTTTCAAACCTACTCTCTAAGGGGTTTTTCGGGGTGCTGAACACGAATCTGAAGTCCGTTTTTCGATAAAACGCTTCCTTCATGGTTATTTTCGCGATTTTTCATCAAAATTGCTCAAAAATAAACTCTGTTTAATCGCTTTCAAACCTACTCTCTAAGGGGTTTTTCGGGGTGCTGAACACGAATCTGAAGTCCGTTTTTCGATAAAACGCTTCCTTCATGGTTATTTTCGCGATTTTTCATCAAAATTGCTCAAAAATAAACTCTGTTTAATCGCTTTCAAACCTACTCTCTAAGGGGTTTTTCGGGGTGCTGAACACGAATCTGAAGTCCGTTTTTCGATAAAACGCTTCCTTCATGGTTATTTTCGCGATTTTTCATCAAAATTGCTCAAAAAAATAACTCTGTTTAATCGCTTTCAAACCTACTCTCTAAGGGGTTTTTCGGGGTGCTGAACACGAATCTGAAGTCCGTTTTTCGATAAAACGCTTCCTTCATGGTTATTTTCGCGTTTTTTCATCAAAATTGCTCAAAAATAAACTCTGTTTAATCGCTTTCAAACCTACTCTCTAAGGGGTTTTTCGGGGTGCTGAACACGAATCTGAAGTCCGTTTTTCGATAAAACGCTTCCTTCATGGTTATTTTCGCGATTTTTCATCAAAATTGCTCAAAAATAAACTCTGTTTAATCGCTTTCAAACCTACTCTCTAAGGGGTTTTTCGGGGTGCTGAACACGAATCTGAAGTCCGTTTTTCGATAAAACGCTTCCTTCATGGTTATTTTCGCGATTTTTCATCAAAATTGCTCAAAAATAAACTCTGTTTAATCGCTTTCAAACCTACTCTCTAAGGGGTTTTTCGGGGTGCTGAACACGAATCTGAAGTCCGTTTTTCGATAAAACGCTTCCTTCATGGTTATTTCGCGATTTTTCATCAAAATTGCTCAAAAATAAACTCTGTTTAATCGCTTTCAAACCTACTCTCTAAGGGGTTTTTCGGGGTGCTGAACACGAATCTGAAGTCCGTTTTTCGATAAAACGCTTCCTTCATGGTTATTTTCGCGATTTTTCATCAAAATTGCTCAAAAATAAACTCTGTTTAATCGCTTTCAAACCTACTCTCTAAGGGGTTTTTCGGGGTGCTGAACACGAATCTGAAGTCCGTTTTTCGATAAAACGCTTCCTTCATGGTTATTTTCGCGATTTTTCATCAAAATTGCTCAAAAATAAACTCTGTTTAATCGCTTTCAAACCTACTCTCTAAGGGGTTTTTCGGGGTGCTGAACACGAATCTGAAGTCCGTTTTTCGATAAAACGCTTCCTTCATGGTTATTTTCGCGATTTTTTCATCAAAATTGCTCAAAAATAAACTCTGTTTAATCGCTTTCAAACCTACTCTCTAAGGGGTTTTTCGGGGTGCTGAACACGAATCTGAAGTCCGTTTTTCGATAAAACGCTTCCTTCATGGTTATTTTCGCGATTTTTCATCAAAATTGCTCAAAAATAAACTCTGTTTAATCGCTTTCAAACCTACTCTCTAAGGGGTTTTTCGGGGTGCTGAACACGAATCTGAAGTCCGTTTTTCGATAAAACGCTTCCTTCATGGTTATTTTCGCGATTTTTCATCAAAATTGCTCAAAAATAAACTCTGTTTAATCGCTTTCAAACCTACTCTCTAAGGGGTTTTTCGGGGTGCTGAACACGAATCTGAAGTCCGTTTTTCGATAAAACGCTTCCTTCATGGTTATTTTCGCGATTTTTCATCAAAATTGCTCAAAAATTAACTCTGTTTAATCGCTTTCAAACCTACTCTCTAAGGGGTTTTTCGGGGTGCTGAACACGAATCTGAAGTCCGTTTTTCGATAAAACGCTTCCTTCATGGTTATTTTCGCGATTTTTCAAAATTGCTCAAAAATAAACTCTGTTTAATCGCTTTCAAACCTACTCTCTAAGGGGTTTTTCGGGGTGCTGAACACGAATCTGAAGTCCGTTTTTCGATAAAACGCTTCCTTCATGGTTATTTTCGCGATTTTTCATCAAAATTGCTCAAAAATAAACTCTGTTTAATCGCTTTCAAACCTACTCTCTAAGGGGTTTTTCGGGGTGCTGAACACGAATCTGAAGTCCGTTTTTCGATAAAACGCTTCCTTCATGGTTATTTTCGCGATTTTTCATCAAAATTGCTCAAAAATAAACTCTGTTTAATCGCTTTCAAACCTACTCTCTAAGGGGTTTTTCGGGGTGCTGAACACGAATCTGAAGTCCGTTTTTCGATAAAACGCTTCCTTCATGGTTATTTTCGCGATTTTTCATCAAAATTGCTCAAAAATAAACTCTGTTTAATCCCTTTCAAACCTACTCTCTAAGGGGTTTTTCGGGGTGCTGAACACGAATCTGAAGTCCGTTTTCGATAAAACGCTTCCTTCATGGTTATTTTCGCGATTTTTCATCAAAATTGCTCAAAAATAAACTCTGTTTAATCCTTTTCAAACCTACTCTCTAAGGGGTTTTTCGGGGTGCTGAACACGAATCTGAAGTCCGTTTTTCGATAAAACGCTTCCTTCATGGTTATTTTCGCGATTTTTCATCAAAATTGCTCAAAAATAAACTCTGTTTAATCCTTTCAAACCTACTCTCTAAGGGGTTTTTCGGGGTGCTGAACACGAATCTGAAGTCCGTTTTTCGATAAAACGCTTCCTTCATGGTTATTTTCGCGATTTTTCATCAAAATTGCTCAAAAATAAACTCTGTTTAATCCTTTCAAACCTACTCTCTAAGGGGTTTTTCGGGGTGCTGAACACGAATCTGAAGTCCGTTTTTCGATAAAACGCTTCCTTCATGGTTATTTTCGCGATTTTTCATCAAAATTGCTCAAAAATAAACTCTGTTTAATCCCTTTCAAACCTACTCTAAGGGGTTTTTCGGGGTGCTGAACACGAATCTGAAGTCCGTTTTTCGATAAAACGCTTCCTTCATGGTTATTTTCGCGATTTTTCATCAAAATTGCTCAAAAATTAACTCTGTTTAATCCTTTCAAACCTACTCTCTAAGGGGTTTTTCGGGGTGCTGAACACGAATCTGAAGTCCGTTTTTCGATAAAACGCTTCCTTCATGGTTATTTTCGCGATTTTTCATCAAAATTGCTCAAAAATTAACTCTGTTTAATCCCTTTCAAACCTACTCTCTAAGGGGTTTTTCGGGGTGCTGAACACGAATCTGAAGTCCGTTTTTCGATAAAACGCTTCCTTCATGGTTATTTTCGCGATTTTTCATCAAAATTGCTCAAAAATTAACTCTGTTTAATCCCTTTCAAACCTACTCTCTAAGGGGTTTTTCGGGGTGCTGAACACGAATCTGAAGTCCGTTTTTCGATAAAACGCTTCCTTCATGGTTATTTTCGCGATTTTTCATCAAAATTGCTCAAAAATTAACTCTGTTTAATCCCTTTCAAACCTACTCTCTAAGGGGTTTTTCGGGGTGCTGAACACGAATCTGAAGTCCGTTTTTCGATAAAACGCTTCCTTCATGGTTATTTTCGCGATTTTTCATCAAAATTGCTCAAAAATTAACTCTGTTTAATCCCTTTCAAACCTACTCTCTAAGGGGTTTTTCGGGGTGCTGAACACGAATCTGAAGTCCGTTTTTCGATAAAACGCTTCCTTCATGGTTATTTTCGCGATTTTTCATCAAAATTGCTCAAAAATCAACTCTGTTTAATCCCTTTCAAACCTACTCTCTAAGGGGTTTTTCGGGGTGCTGAACACGAATCTGAAGTCCGTTTTTCGATAAAACGCTTCCTTCATGGTTATTTTCGCGATTTTTCATCAAAATTGCTCAAAAATCAACTCTGTTTAATCCCTTTCAAACCTACTCTCTAAGGGGTTTTTCGGGGTGCTGAACACGAATCTGAAGTCCGTTTTTCGATAAAACGCTTCCTTCATGGTTATTTTCGCGATTTTTCATCAAAATGCTCAAAAATCAACTCTGTTTAATCCCTTTCAAACCTACTCTCTAAGGGGTTTTCGGGGTGCTGAACACGAATCTGAAGTCCGTTTTTCGATAAAACGCTTCCTTCATGGTTATTTTCGCGATTTTTCATCAAAATGCTCAAAAATCAACTCTGTTTAATCCCTTTCAAACCTACTCTCTAAGGGGTTTTCGGGGTGCTGAACACGAATCTGAAGTCCGTTTTTCGATAAAACGCTTCCTTCATGGTTATTTTCGCGATTTTTCATCAAAATGTCCTCAAAATCAACTCTGTTTAATCCCTTTCAAACCTACTCTCTAAGGGGTTTTTCGGGGTGCTGAACACGAATCTGAAGTCCGTTTTTCGATAAAACGCTTCCTTCATGGTTATTTTCGCGATTTTTCATCAAAATGTCCTCAAAATCAACTCTGTTTAATCCTTTCAAACCTACCTACTCTCTAAGGGGTTTTCGGGGTGCTGAACACGAATCTGAAGTCCGTTTCCCGATAAAACGCTTCCTTCATGGTTATTTTCGCGATTTTTCATCAAAATGTCTCAAAATCAACTCTGTTTAATCCCTTTCAAACCTACTCTCTAAGGGGTATTTCGGGGTGCTGAACACGAATCTGAAGTCCGTTTCCCGATAAAACGCTTCCTTCATGGTTATTTTCGCGATTTTTCATAAAAATGTCCTGAAAATCAACTCTGTTTAATCCCTTTCAAACCTACTCTCTAAGGGGTATTTCGGGGTGCTGAACACGAATCTGAAGTCCGTTTCCCGATAAAACGCTTCCTTCATGGTTATTTTCGCGATTTTTCATAAAAATGTCCTGAAAATCAACTCTGTTTAATCCCTTTCAAACCTACTCTCTAAGGGGTATTTCGGGGTGCTGAACACGAATCTGAAGTCCGTTTCCCGATAAAACGCTTCCTTCATGGTTATTTTCGCGATTTTTCATAAAAATGTCCTGAAAATCAACTCTGTTTAATCCCTTTCAAACCTACTCTCTAAGGGGTATTTCGGGGTGCTGAACACGAATCTGAAGTCCGTTTCCCGATAAAACGCTTCCTTCATGGTTATTTTCGCGATTTTTCATAAAAATGTCCTGAAAATCAACTCTGTTTAATCCCTTTCAAACCTACTCTCTAAGGGGTATTTCGGGGTGCTGAACACGAATCTGAAGTCCGTTTCCCGATAAAACGCTTCCTTCATGGTTATTTTCGCGATTTTTCATCAAAATGTCCTGAAAATCAACTCTGTTTAATCCCTTTCAAACCTACTCTCTAAGGGGTATTTCGGGGTGCTGAACACGAATCTGAAGTCCGTTTCCCGATAAAACGCTTCCTTCATGGTTATTTTCGCGATTTTTCATAAAAATGTCCTGAAAATCAACTCTGTTTAATCCCTTTCAAACCTACTCTCTAAGGGGTATTTCGGGGTGCTGAACACGAATCTGAAGTCCGTTTCCCGATAAAACGCTTCCTTCATGGTTATTTTCGCGATTTTTCATAAAAATGTCCTGAAAATCAACTCTGTTTAATCCCTTTCAAACCTACTCTCTAAGGGGTATTTCGGGGTGCTGAACACGAATCTGAAGTCCGTTTCCCGATAAAACGCTTCCTTCATGGTTATTTTCGCGATTTTTCATAAAAATGTCCTGAAAATCAACTCTGTTTAATCCCTTTCAAACCTACTCTCTAAGGGGTATTTCGGGGTGCTGAACACGAATCTGAAGTCCGTTTCCCGATAAAACGCTTCCTTCATGGTTATTTTCGCGATTTTTCATAAAAATGTCCTGAAAAATCAACTCTGTTTAATCCTTTCAAACCTACTCTCTAAGGGGTATTTCGGGGTGCTGAACACGAATCTGAAGTCCGTTTCCCGATAAAACGCTTCCTTCATGGTTATTTTCGCGATTTTTCATAAAAATGTCCTGAAAATCAACTCTGTTTAATCGCTTTCAAACCTACTCTCTAAGGGGTATTTCGGGGTGCTGAACACGAATCTGAAGTCCGTTTCCCGATAAAACGCTTCCTTCATGGTTATTTTCGCGATTTTTCATAAAAATGTCCTGAAAATCAACTCTGTTTAATCCCTTTCAAACCTACTCTCTAAGGGGTATTTCGGGGTGCTGAACACGAATCTGAAGTCCGTTTCCCGATAAAACGCTTCCTTCATGGTTATTTTCGCGATTTTTCATAAAAATGTCCTGAAAATCAACTCTGTTTAATCCCTTTCAAACCTACTCTCTAAGGGGTATTTCGGGGTGCTGAACACGAATCTGAAGTCCGTTTCCCGATAAAACGCTTCCTTCATGGTTATTTTCGCGATTTTTCATAAAAATGTCCTGAAAATCAACTCTGTTTAATCCCTTTCAAACCTACTCTCTAAGGGGTATTTCGGGGTGCTGAACACGAATCTGAAGTCCGTTTCCGGATAAAACGCTTCCTGTTTAATCCCTTTCAAACCTACTCTCTAAGGGGTATTTCGGGGTGCTGAACACGAATCTGAAGTCCGTTTCCCGATAAAACGCTTCCTTCATGGTTATTTTCGCGATTTTTCATAAAAATGTCCTGAAAATCAACTCTGTTTAATCCCTTTCAAACCTACTCTCTAAGGGGTATTTCGGGGTGCTGAACACGAATCTGAAGTCCGTTTCCCGATAAAACGCTTCCTTCATGGTTATTTTCGCGATTTTTCATAAAAATGTCCTGAAAATCAACTCTGTTTAATCCCTTTCAAACCTACTCTCTAAGGGGTATTTCGGGGTGCTGAACACGAATCTGAAGTCCGTTTCCCGATAAAACGCTTCCTTCATGGTTATTTTCGCGATTTTTCATAAAAATGTCCTGAAAATCAACTCTGTTTAATCCCTTTCAAACCTACTCTCTAAGGGGTATTTCGGGGTGCTGAACACGAATCTGAAGTCCGTTTCCCGATAAAACGCTTCCTTCATGGTTATTTTCGCGATTTTTCATAAAAATGTCCTGAAAATCAACTCTGTTTAATCCCTTTCAAACCTACTCTCTAAGGGGTATTTCGGGGTGCTGAACACGAATCTGAAGTCCGTTTCCCGATAAAACGCTTCCTTCATGGTTATTTTCGCGATTTTTCATAAAAATGTCCTGAAAATCAACTCTGTTTAATCCCTTTCAAACCTACTCTCTAAGGGGTATTTCGGGGTGCTGAACACGAATCTGAAGTCCGTTTCCCGATAAAACGCTTCCTTCATGGTTATTTTCGCGATTTTTCATAAAAATGTCCTGAAAATCAACTCTGTTTAATCCCTTTCAAACCTACTCTCTAAGGGGTATTTCGGGGTGCTGAACACGAATCTGAAGTCCGTTTCCCGATAAAACGCTTCCTTCATGGTTATTTTCGCGATTTTTCATAAAAATGTCCTGAAAATCAACTCTGTTTAATCCCTTTCAAACCTACTCTCTAAGGGGTATTTCGGGGTGCTGAACACGAATCTGAAGTCCGTTTCCCGATAAAACGCTTCCTTCATGGTTATTTTCGCGATTTTTCATAAAAATGTCCTGAAAATCAACTCTGTTTAATCCCTTTCAAACCTACTCTCTAAGGGGTATTTCGGGGTGCTGAACACGAATCTGAAGTCCGTTTCCCGATAAAACGCTTCCTTCATGGTTATTTTCGCGATTTTTCATAAAAATGTCCTGAAAATCAACTCTGTTTAATCCCTTTCAAACCTACTCTCTAAGGGGTATTTCGGGGTGCTGAACACGAATCTGAAGTCCGTTTCCCGATAAAACGCTTCCTTCATGGTTATTTTCGCGATTTTTCATAAAAATGTCCTGAAAATCAACTCTGTTTAATCCCTTTCAAACCTACTCTCTAAGGGGTATTTCGGGGTGCTGAACACGAATCTGAAGTCCGTTTCCCGATAAAACGCTTCCTTCATGGTTATTTTCGCGATTTTTCATAAAAATGTCCTGAAAATCAACTCTGTTTAATCCCTTTCAAACCTACTCTCTAAGGGGTATTTCGGGGTGCTGAACACGAATCTGAAGTCCGTTTCCCGATAAAACGCTTCCTTCATGGTTATTTTCGCGATTTTTCATAAAAATGTCCTGAAAATCAACTCTGTTTAATCCCTTTCAAACCTACTCTCTAAGGGGTATTTCGGGGTGCTGAACACGAATCTGAAGTCCGTTTCCTGATAAAACGCCGATAAAACGCTTCCTTCATGGTTATTTTCGCGATTTTTCATAAAAATGTCCTGAAAATCAACTCTGTTTAATCCCTTTCAAACCTACTCTCTAAGGGGTATTTCGGGGTGCTGAACACGAATCTGAAGTCCGTTTCCCGATAAAACGCTTCCTTCATGGTTATTTTCGCGATTTTTCATAAAAATGTCCTGAAAAATCAACTCTG
>JAVIWC010006589.1:0-11327 GCA_031894815.1 Creontiades dilutus | reverse complement strand
TCGCTTTCAAACCTTTCTCTCTAAGGGTTTTTTCGGGGTGCTGAACACGAATCTCAAGACCTTTTTTCGATAAAACGCTTCCTTCATGGTTATTTTCGCGTTTTTTCATCAAGGGTTTTCAGGGTGCTGAACACGAATCTGAAGTCCGTTTTTCGATAAAACGCTTCCTTCATGGTTATTTTCGCGTTTTTTCATCAAAATTGCTCAAAAATTAACTCTGTTTAATCGCTTTCAAACCTACTCTCTAAGGGGTTTTTCGGGGTGCTGAACACGAATCTGAAGTCCGTTTTTCGATAAAACGCTTCCTTCATGGTTATTTTCGCGTTTTTTCATCAAAATTGCTCAAAAATTAACTCTGTTTAATCGCTTTCAAACCTACTCTCTAAGGGGTTTTCGGGGTGCTGAACACGAATCTGAAGTCCGTTTTTCGATAAAACGCTTCCTTCATGGTTATTTTCGCGTTTTTTCATCAAAATTGCTCAAAAATTAACTCTGTTTAATCGCTTTCAAACCTACTCTCTAAGGGGTTTTCGGGGTGCTGAACACGAATCTGAAGTCCGTTTTTCGATAAAACGCTTCCTTCATGGTTATTTTCGCGTTTTTTCATCAAAATTGCTCAAAAATTAACTCTGTTTAATCGCTTTCAAACCTACTCTCTAAGGGGTTTTCGGGGTGCTGAACACGAATCTGAAGTCCGTTTTTCGATAAAACGCTTCCTTCATGGTTATTTTCGCGTTTTTTCATCAAAATTGCTCAAAAATTAACTCTGTTTAATCGCTTTCAAACCTACTCTCTAAGGGGTTTTCGGGGTGCTGAACACGAATCTGAAGTCCGTTTTTCGATAAAACGCTTCCTTCATGGTTATTTTCGCGTTTTTTCATCAAAATTGCTCAAAAATTAACTCTGTTTAATCGCTTTCAAACCTACTCTCTAAGGGGTTTTTCGGGGTGCTGAACACGAATCTGAAGTCCGTTTTTCGATAAAACGCTTCCTTCATGGTTATTTTCGCGTTTTTTCATCAAAATTGCTCAAAAATTAACTCTGTTTAATCGCTTTCAAACCTACTCTCTAAGGGGTTTTTTCGGGGTGCTGAACACGAATCTGAAGTCCGTTTTTCGATAAAACGCTTCCTTCATGGTTATTTTCGCGTTTTTTCATCAAAATTGCTCAAAAATTAACTCTGTTTAATCGCTTTCAAACCTACTCTCTAAGGGGTTTTCGGGGTGCTGAACACGAATCTGAAGTCCGTTTTTCGATAAAACGCTTCCTTCATGGTTATTTTCGCGTTTTTTCATCAAAATTGCTCAAAAATTAACTCTGTTTAATCGCTTTCAAACCTACTCTCTAAGGGGTTTTCGGGGTGCTGAACACGAATCTGAAGTCCGTTTTTCGATAAAACGCTTCCTTCATGGTTATTTTCGCGTTTTTTCATCAAAATTGCTCAAAAATTAACTCTGTTTAATCGCTTTCAAACCTACTCTCTAAGGGGTTTTTCGGGGTGCTGAACACGAATCTGAAGTCCGTTTTTCGATAAAACGCTTCCTTCATGGTTATTTTCGCGTTTTTCATCAAAATTGCTCAAAAATTAACTCTGTTTAATCGCTTTCAAACCTACTCTCTAAGGGGTTTTTCGGGGTGCTGAACACGAATCTGAAGTCCGTTTTTCGATAAAACGCTTCCTTCATGGTTATTTTCGCGTTTTTTCATCAAAATTGCTCAAAAATTAACTCTGTTTAATCGCTTTCAAACCTACTCTCTAAGGGGTTTTTCGGGGTGCTGAACACGAATCTGAAGTCCGTTTTTCGATAAAACGCTTCCTTCATGGTTATTTTCGCGTTTTTTCATCAAAATTGCTCAAAAATTAACTCTGTTTAATCGCTTTCAAACCTACTCTCTAAGGGGTTTTTCGGGGTGCTGAACACGAATCTGAAGTCCGTTTTTCGATAAAACGCTTCCTTCATGGTTATTTTCGCGTTTTTTCATCAAAATTGCTCAAAAATTAACTCTGTTTAATCGCTTTCAAACCTACTCTCTAAGGGGTTTTTCGGGGTGCTGAACACGAATCTGAAGTCCGTTTTTCGATAAAACGCTTCCTTCATGGTTATTTTCGCGTTTTTTCATCAAAATTGCTCAAAAATTAACTCTGTTTAATCGCTTTCAAACCTACTCTCTAAGGGGTTTTTCGGGGTGCTGAACACGAATCTGAAGTCCGTTTTTCGATAAAACGCTTCCTTCATGGTTATTTTCGCGTTTTTTCATCAAAATTGCTCAAAAATTAACTCTGTTTAATCGCTTTCAAACCTACTCTCTAAGGGGTTTTCGGGGTGCTGAACACGAATCTGAAGTCCGTTTTTCGATAAAACGCTTCCTTCATGGTTATTTTCGCGTTTTTTCATCAAAATTGCTCAAAAATTAACTCTGTTTAATCGCTTTCAAACCTACTCTCTAAGGGGTTTTCGGGGTGCTGAACACGAATCTGAAGTCCGTTTTTCGATAAAACGCTTCCTTCATGGTTATTTTCGCGTTTTTTCATCAAAATTGCTCAAAAATTAACTCTGTTTAATCGCTTTCAAACCTACTCTCTAAGGGGTTTTTCGGGGTGCTGAACACGAATCTGAAGTCCGTTTTTCGATAAAACGCTTCCTTCATGGTTATTTTCGCGTTTTTTCATCAAAATTGCTCAAAAATTAACTCTGTTTAATCGCTTTCAAACCTACTCTCTAAGGGGTTTTTCGGGGTGCTGAACACGAATCTGAAGTCCGTTTTTCGATAAAACGCTTCCTTCATGGTTATTTTCGCGTTTTTTCATCAAAATTGCTCAAAAATTAACTCTGTTTAATCGCTTTCAAACCTACTCTCTAAGGGGTTTTTCGGGGTGCTGAACACGAATCTGAAGTCCGTTTTTCGATAAAACGCTTCCTTCATGGTTATTTTCGCGTTTTTTCATCAAAATTGCTCAAAAATTAACTCTGTTTAATCGCTTTCAAACCTACTCTCTAAGGGGTTTTTCGGGGTGCTGAACACGAATCTGAAGTCCGTTTTTCGATAAAACGCTTCCTTCATGGTTATTTTCGCGTTTTTTCATCAAAATTGCTCAAAAATTAACTCTGTTTAATCGCTTTCAAACCTACTCTCTAAGGGGTTTTTCGGGGTGCTGAACACGAATCTGAAGTCCGTTTTTCGATAAAACGCTTCCTTCATGGTTATTTTCGCGTTTTTTCATCAAAATTGCTCAAAAATTAACTCTGTTTAATCGCTTTCAAACCTACTCTCTAAGGGGTTTTTCGGGGTGCTGAACACGAATCTGAAGTCCGTTTTTCGATAAAACGCTTCCTTCATGGTTATTTTCGCGTTTTTTCATCAAAATTGCTCAAAAATTAACTCTGTTTAATCGCTTTCAAACCTACTCTCTAAGGGGTTTTTCGGGGTGCTGAACACGAATCTGAAGTCCGTTTTTCGATAAAACGCTTCCTTCATGGTTATTTTCGCGTTTTTTCATCAAAATTGCTCAAAAATTAACTCTGTTTAATCGCTTTCAAACCTACTCTCTAAGGGGTTTTTCGGGGTGCTGAACACGAATCTGAAGTCCGTTTTTCGATAAAACGCTTCCTTCATGGTTATTTTCGCGTTTTTTCATCAAAATTGCTCAAAAATTAACTCTGTTTAATCGCTTTCAAACCTACTCTCTAAGGGGTTTTTCGGGGTGCTGAACACGAATCTGAAGTCCGTTTTTCGATAAAACGCTTCCTTCATGGTTATTTTCGCGTTTTTTCATCAAAATTGCTCAAAAATAACTCTGTTTAATCGCTTTCAAACCTACTCTCTAAGGGGTTTTTCGGGGTGCTGAACACGAATCTGAAGTCCGTTTTTCGATAAAACGCTTCCTTCATGGTTATTTTCGCGTTTTTTCATCAAAATTGCTCAAAAATTAACTCTGTTTAATCGCTTTCAAACCTACTCTCTAAGGGGTTTTTCGGGGTGCTGAACACGAATCTGAAGTCCGTTTTTCGATAAAACGCTTCCTTCATGGTTATTTTCGCGTTTTTTCATCAAAATTGCTCAAAAATTAACTCTGTTTAATCGCTTTCAAACCTACTCTCTAAGGGGTTTTTCGGGGTGCTGAACACGAATCTGAAGTCCGTTTTTCGATAAAACGCTTCCTTCATGGTTATTTTCGCGTTTTTTCATCAAAATTGCTCAAAAATTAAACTCTGTTTAATCGCTTTCAAACCTACTCTCTAAGGGGTTTTTCGGGTGCTGAACACGAATCTGAAGTCCGTTTTTCGATAAAACGCTTCCTTCATGGTTATTTTCGCGTTTTTTCATCAAAATTGCTCAAAAATTAAACTCTGTTTAATCGCTTTCAAACCTACTCTCTAAGGGGTTTTTCGGGGTGCTGAACACGAATCTGAAGTCCGTTTTTCGATAAAACGCTTCCTTCATGGTTATTTTCGCGTTTTTTCATCAAAATTGCTCAAAAATTAACTCTGTTTAATCGCTTTCAAACCTACTCTCTAAGGGGTTTTTCGGGGTGCTGAA
Organism: Creontiades dilutus; assembly: GCA_031894815.1. Taxonomy (NCBI): domain Eukaryota; kingdom Metazoa; phylum Arthropoda; class Insecta; order Hemiptera; family Miridae; genus Creontiades; species Creontiades dilutus. The sequence continues at coordinate 6,788 of JAVIWC010006589.1, read as the reverse complement.
CACGAATCTGAAGTCCGTTTTTCGATAAAACGCTTCCTTCATGGTTATTTTCGCGTTTTTCATCAAAATTGCTCAAAAATTAACTCTGTTTAATCGCTTTCAAACCTACTCTCTAAGGGGTTTTTCGGGGTGCTGAACACGAATCTGAAGTCCGTTTTTCGATAAAACGCTTCCTTCATGGTTATTTTCGCGTTTTTTCATCAAAATTGCTCAAAAATTAACTCTGTTTAATCGCTTTCAAACCTACTCTCTAAGGGGTTTTTCGGGGTGCTGAACACGAATCTGAAGTCCGTTTTTCGATAAAACGCTTCCTTCATGGTTATTTTCGCGTTTTTTCATCAAAATTGCTCAAAAATTAACTCTGTTTAATCGCTTTCAAACCTACTCTCTAAGGGGTTTTTCGGGGTGCTGAACACGAATCTGAAGTCCGTTTTTCGATAAAACGCTTCCTTCATTTTCGGTTATTTTTTAATCGCGTTTTTTCATCAGTGCTCAAAAATTATCTCTGTTTAATCTCTGCTTTCAAACCTACTCTCTAAGGGGTTTTTCGGGGTGCTGAACACGAATCTGAAGTCCGTTTTTCGATAAAACGCTTCCTTCATGGTTATTTTCGCGATTTTTCATCAAAATTGCTCAAAAATTAACTCTGTTTAATCCTTTCAAACCTACTCTCTAAGGGGTTTTTCGGGGTGCTGAACACGAATCTGAAGTCCGTTTTTCGATAAAACTTATTTTTGCGATTTTTCATCAAAATCGTGCTATAACTTCGTGTAGTTTTGTCCGTAACAAGGATTTACTGACAGACAGACACGGAACCAAAATTGTTCAGAAAGGTCAAAACGCAAAATGCGAAATCACGTGGAATTTTTGATTCTTAAAATGTTAGCTTCTGTCCAGAGGAACTGGAGAAAACGTTAAGAACGTGATGAAAGCGATTAAACAGAGTTTATTGTTTGAGCAATTATGATGAAAAACCGCGAAAATAACACTGAAAGAAGCAATTTATCTGAATAACTGACTTCAGATTAGTGTTCAGCACCTCGAAAAACCCTTCAGAGAGCAGGTTTGAAAGCGATTAAACAGAGTTTATTTTTGAGCAATTTTGATGAAAAATCGCGAAAATAACCGTGAAAGAAGCGATTTATCTGAAAAACGGACTTCAGATTCGTGTTCAGCACCTCGAAAAACCCCATGGAGAGTAGGTTTGAAAGCGATTAAACAGAGCTTATTTTTGAGCAATTTTGATGAAAAACCGCGAAAATAACCGTGAAAGAAGCGATTTATCTGAAAAACGGACTTCAGATTCGTGTTCAGCACCTCGAAAAACCCCTTTAAGAGTAGGTTTGAAAGCGAATTAACAGAGTTTATTTTAGAGCAATTTTGATGAACAATAGCGAAAATAAACATAATATTTTGCACGAAGTCTTGTAATCATAAATTGGATAAATAATTATCAATTGGGTATACAGTATTTTTTAATTAAATTGTGGTATGCTTACTTTCCATTTCCTGTGTTCTGGATCTATTTCTGAGATTTGACGCTGGTATTTAATCTTAAATTTAATTTCAACTGCATTCACGATGAACTAGACACCAAAGCCAACGAATGAATGAAACATGCAACCAACACCAAAATCAGACAAACTACTGTTTTGATTTTTTTAGTGATTTTCCAAATCGCCACAATTTAAATTTACGGTGCTCTCTGAATTTATATTACAATTCTCTACGACTTTCTTTCCCTACTCATTACGATCAGAGTGGGGTTTCCAGGGACATGAGCATTAGAAAACGAGTGTAATTTAATTTTTCTCCAATATGGGAAAAATCGTCGAATTTCGGCTGGCGATTGTGTCTGTACTGTTGGATTAAATTTTAGGTTTGAGGAACCCATTCAACGCGGAACTCAATCCTATTCCAGAATAAATGGAACAAGCTTTTCGATATCACGCGTAATTTCCAAGTTATAAGCAAAAAACTGAAAAACTTGCGAAGTTTTCTTGGTTTTTCGCAATTTTCTCAGATACGCGGAGAGAAATTTTGATTGCAAACATCAGATTCGTGTTCAGCATCTTCGAAAATATAAGAATCAAGTGAGAAAAACACTTGTTGAAAACTTTCCACCTCACGGCGATTAATTTCCTCCGGGGACTGGACTAAGAGACGGGCGTTTCGAAGAATCGGACGTGGCCTTTCGCTCGGGGGTCTCGCAGTGCCCACGTCGGTCGGGCGGGGCGCTCGGCCAATCGTAGTTCGGCAGCGGCCACTTCGGGACGTGGCCTTTCGCTCGGGGGTCTCGCAGTGCCCACGTCGGTCGGGCGGGGCGCTCGGCCAATCGTAGTTCGTCTCTCCTCCTCAGTCCTTCCCGAGGCCTCCGCCGGCAAGTATCATCCTGTGTTCCCGCGTTCGTTCAATCCGCGATAGTTCCCTCAAGATGTGAGATGCAGTTACCCCGATCGGTAAGTACCAATATTATCTTTAATACTACATCATCCTACTAACTATATGTTCAATACTAATCTTCCTACCAACATTATCTTTAACTCTACATCTTCCTACCAACATTATCTTTAACACTACATCTTTCTACCAACTTTATCTTCAACACTATATCTTCCTACCAACAGTATCTTTAATCGGGTAGATCCACTCGATCGTATCTATACCGTATAGTCTACGAGATATCGAAAATGTAGGTAGAATCTGAACATTTAGTACCTATCTGGTAAGTAAGTGAATTATCTAATTACACATAACTTATAGTTGAGCAGTCCAGTTCCAAATTATGCTCATTATTAGTGACTCAAGCTTGAAACTGACCAGTACGGATTGCAGTTGAGTCATATAACTATGTATATTAGTACATTTAGTATATTTTTTGTATCATTATCATTTTGAAAGGCCACTCTGTTTAATCCCTTTCAAACCTACTCTCTAAGGGGTTTTTCGGGGTGCTGAACACGAATCTGAAGTCCGTTTTTCGATAAAACGCTTCCTTCATGGTTATTTTCGCGATTTTTCATCAAAATTGCTCAAAAATTATCTCTGTTTAATCCCTTTCAAACCTACTCTCTAAGGGGTTTTTCGGGGTGCTGAACACGAATCTGAAGTCCGTTTTTCGATAAAACGCTTCCTTCATGGTTATTTTCGCGATTTTTCATCAAAATTGCTCAAAAATTATCTCTGTTTAATCCCTTTCAAACCTACTCTCTAAGGGGTTTTTCGGGGTGCTGAACACGAATCTGAAGTCCGTTTTTCGATAAAACGCTTCCTTCATGGTTATTTTCGCGATTTTTCATCAAAATTGCTCAAAAATTATCTCTGTTTAATCCCTTCAAACCTACTCTCTAAGGGGTTTTTCGGGGTGCTGAACACGAATCTGAAGTCCGTTTTTCGATAAAACGCTTCCTTCATGGTTATTTTCGCGATTTTTCATCAAAATTGCTCAAAAATTATCTCTGTTTAATCCCTTTCAAACCTACTCTCTAAGGGGTTTTTCGGGGTGCTGAACACGAATCTGAAGTCCGTTTTTCGATAAAACGCTTCCTTCATGGTTATTTTCGCGATTTTTCATCAAAATTGCTCAAAAATTAACTCTGTTTAATCGCTTTCAAACCTACTCTCTAAGGGGTTTTTCGGGGTGCTGAACACGAATCTGAAGTCCGTTTTTCGATAAAACGCTTCCTTCATGGTTATTTTCGCGATTTTTCATCAAAATTGCTCAAAAATTATCTCTGTTTAATCCTTTCAAACCTACTCTCTAAGGGGTTTTTCGGGGTGCTGAACACGAATCTGAAGTCCGTTTTTCGATAAAACGCTTCCTTCATGGTTATTTTCGCGATTTTTCATCAAAATTGCTCAAAAATTATCTCTGTTTAATCGCTTTCAAACCTACTCTCTAAGGGGTTTTTCGGGGTGCTGAACACGAATCTGAAGTCCGTTTTTCGATAAAACGCTTCCTTCATGGTTATTTTCGCGATTTTTCATCAAAATTGCTCAAAAATTAACTCTGTTTAATCGCTTTCAAACCTACTCTCTAAGGGGTTTTTCGGGGTGCTGAACACGAATCTGAAGTCCGTTTTTCGATAAAACGCTTCCTTCATGGTTATTTTCGCGTTTTTTCATCAAAATTGCTCAAAAATTAACTCTGTTTAATCGCTTTCAAACCTACTCTCTAAGGGGTTTTTCGGGGTGCTGAACACGAATCTGAAGTCCGTTTTTCGATAAAACGCTTCCTTCATGGTTATTTTCGCGATTTTTCATCAAAATTGCTCAAAAATTAACTCTGTTTAATCCTTTCAAACCTACTCTCTAAGGGGTTTTTCGGGGTGCTGAACACGAATCTGAAGTCCGTTTTTCGATAAAACGCTTCCTTCATGGTTATTTTCGCGATTTTTCATCAAAATTGCTCAAAAATTAACTCTGTTTAATCCCTTTCAAACCTACTCTCTAAGGGGTTTTTCGGGGTGCTGAACACGAATCTGAAGTCCGTTTTTCGATAAAACGCTTCCTTCATGGTTATTTTCGCGATTTTTCATCAAAATTGCTCAAAAATTATCTCTGTTTAATCCCTTTCAAACCTACTCTCTAAGGGGTTTTTCGGGGTGCTGAACACGAATCTGAAGTCCGTTTTTCGATAAAACGCTTCCTTCATGGTTATTTTCGCGTTTTTTCATCAAAATTGCTCAAAAATAAACTCTGTTTAATCGCTTTCAAACCTACTCTCTAAGGGGTTTTTCGGGGTGCTGAACACGAATCTGAAGTCCGTTTTTCGATAAAACGCTTCCTTCATGGTTATTTTCGCGATTTTTCATCAAAATTGCTCAAAAATTATCTCTGTTTAATCCCTTTCAAACCTACTCTCTAAGGGGTTTTTCGGGGTGCTGAACACGAATCTGAAGTCCGTTTTTCGATAAAACGCTTCCTTCATGGTTATTTTCGCGATTTTTCATCAAAATTGCTCAAAAATTAACTCTGTTTAATCGCTTTCAAACCTACTCTCTAAGGGGTTTTTCGGGGTGCTGAACACGAATCTGAAGTCCGTTTTTCGATAAAACGCTTCCTTCATGGTTATTTTCGCGTTTTTTCATCAAAATTGCTCAAAAATTAACTCTGTTTAATCGCTTTCAAACCTACTCTCTAAGGGGTTTTTCGGGGTGCTGAACACGAATCTGAAGTCCGTTTTTCGATAAAACGCTTCCTTCATGGTTATTTTCGCGATTTTTCATCAAAATTGCTCAAAAATTAAACTCTGTTTAATCCTTTCAAACCTACTCTCTAAGGGGTTTTTCGGGGTGCTGAACACGAATCTGAAGTCCGTTTTTCGATAAAACGCTTCCTTCATGGTTATTTTCGCGTTTTTTCATCAAAATTGCTCAAAAATTAACTCTGTTTAATCGCTTTCAAACCTACTCTCTAAGGGGTTTTTCGGGGTGCTGAACACGAATCTGAAGTCCGTTTTTCGATAAAACGCTTCCTTCATGGTTATTTTCGCGATTTTTCATCAAAATTGCTCAAAAATTAACTCTGTTTAATCGCTTTCAAACCTACTCTCTAAGGGGTTTTTCGGGGTGCTGAACACGAATCTGAAGTCCGTTTTTCGATAAAACGCTTCCTTCATGGTTATTTTCGCGATTTTTCATCAAAATTGCTCAAAAATTAACTCTGTTTAATCGCTTTCAAACCTACTCTCTAAGGGGTTTTTCGGGGTGCTGAACACGAATCTGAAGTCCGTTTTTCGATAAAACGCTTCCTTCATGGTTATTTTCGCGTTTTTTCATCAAAATTGCTCAAAAATAAACTCTGTTTAATCGCTTTCAAACCTACTCTCTAAGGGGTTTTTCGGGGTGCTGAACACGAATCTGAAGTCCGTTTTTCGATAAAACGCTTCCTTCATGGTTATTTTCGCGTTTTTTCATCAAAATTGCTCAAAAATTAACTCTGTTTAATCGCTTTCAAACCTACTCTCTTTTTTCGATAAAACGCTTCCTTCATGGTTATTTTCGGGCTCAAAAATTAACTCTGTTTAATCGCTTTCGGGGTTTTTCGGGGTGCTGAACACGAATCTGAAGTCCGTTTTTCGATAAAACGCTTCCTTCATGGTTATTTTCGCGTTTTTTCATCAAAATTGCTCAAAAATTAACTCTGTTTAATCGCTTTCAAACCTACTCTCTAAGGGGTTTTTCGGGGTGCTGAACACGAATCTGAAGTCCGTTTTTCGATAAAACGCTTCCTTCATGGTTATTTTCGCGTTTTTTCATCAAAATTGCTCAAAAATTAAACTCTGTTTAATCGCTTTCAAACCTACTCTCTAAGGGGTTTTTCGGGGTGCTGAACACGAATCTGAAGTCCGTTTTTCGATAAAACGCTTCCTTCATGGTTATTTTCGCGTTTTTTCATCAAAATTGCTCAAAAATTAACTCTGTTTAATCGCTTTCAAACCTACTCTCTAAGGGGTTTTTCGGGGTGCTGAACACGAATCTGAAGTCCGTTTTTCGATAAAACGCTTCCTTCATGGTTATTTTCGCGTTTTTTCATCAAAATTGCTCAAAAATAAACTCTGTTTAATCGCTTTCAAACCTACTCTCTAAGGGGTTTTTCGGGGTGCTGAACACGAATCTGAAGTCCTTTTTTCGATAAAACGCTTCCTTCATGGTTATTTTCGCGTTTTTTCATCAAAATTGCTCAAAAATAAACTCTGTTTAATCGCTTTCAAACCTACTCTAAGGGGTTTTTCGGGGTGCTGAACACGAATCTGAAGTCCTTTTTTCGATAAAACGTTTCCTTCA
>JAVIWC010006588.1:0-11638 GCA_031894815.1 Creontiades dilutus | reverse complement strand
TTTTGAGTAATTTTGATGAAAAAACGCGAAAATAACCATGAAGGAAGCGTTTTATCGAAAAAAGGACTTCAGATTCGTGTTCAGCACCCCGAAAAACCCCTTAGAGAGTAGGTTTGAAAGGGATTAAACAGAGTTTATTTTTGAGCAATTTTGATGAAAAAACGCGAAAATAACCATGAAGGAAGCGTTTTATCGAAAAAAGGACTTCAGATTCGTGTTCAGCACCCCGAAAAACCCCTTAGAGAGTAGGTTTGAAAGCGATTAAACAGAGTTTATTTTTGAGCAATTTTGATGAAAAAACGCGAAAATAACCATGAAGGAAGCGTTTTATCGAAAAAAGGACTTCAGATTCGTGTTCAGCACCCCGAAAAACCCCTTAGAGAGTAGGTTTGAAAGCGATTAAACAGAGTTAATTTTTGAGCAATTTTGATGAAAAAACGCGAAAATAACCATGAAGGAAGCGTTTTATCGAAAAAAGGACTTCAGATTCGTGTTCAGCACCCCGAAAAACCCCTTAGAGAGTAGGTTTGAAAGCGATTAAACAGAGTTAATTTTTGAGCAATTTTGATGAAAAAACGCGAAAATAACCATGAAGGAAGCGTTTTATCGAAAAAAGGACTTCAGATTCGTGTTCAGCACCCCGAAAAACCCCTTAGAGAGTAGGTTTGAAAGCGATTAAACAGAGTTAATTTTTGAGCAATTTTGATGAAAAAACGCGAAAATAACCATGAAGGAAGCGTTTTATCGAAAAAAGGACTTCAGATTCGTGTTCAGCACCCCGAAAAACCCCTTAGAGAGTAGGTTTGAAAGCGATTAAACAGAGTTAATTTTTGAGCAATTTTGATGAAAAAACGCGAAAATAACCATGAAGGAAGCGTTTTATCGAAAAAAGGACTTCAGATTCGTGTTCAGCACCCCGAAAAACCCCTTAGAGAGTAGGTTTGAAAGCGATTAAACAGAGTTAATTTTTGAGCAATTTTGATGAAAAAACGCGAAAATAACCATGAAGGAAGCGTTTTATCGAAAAAAGGACTTCAGATTCGTGTTCAGCACCCCGAAAAACCCCTTAGAGAGTAGGTTTGAAAGCGATTAAACAGAGTTATTTTTGAGCAATTTTGATGAAAAAACGCGAAAATAACCATGAAGGAAGCGTTTTATCGAAAAAAGGACTTCAGATTCGTGTTCAGCACCCCGAAAAACCCCTTAGAGAGTAGGTTTGAAAGCGATTAAACAGAGTTAATTTTTGAGCAATTTTGATGAAAAAACGCGAAAATAACCATGAAGGAAGCGTTTTATCGAAAAAAGGACTTCAGATTCGTGTTCAGCACCCCGAAAAACCCCTTAGAGAGTAGGTTTGAAAGCGATTAAACAGAGTTAATTTTTGAGCAATTTTGATGAAAAAACGCGAAAATAACCATGAAGGAAGCGTTTTATCGAAAAAAGGACTTCAGATTCGTGTTCAGCACCCCGAAAAACCCCTTAGAGAGTAGGTTTGAAAGCGATTAAACAGAGTTAATTTTTGAGCAATTTTGATGAAAAAACGCGAAAATAACCATGAAGGAAGCGTTTTATCGAAAAAAGGACTTCAGATTCGTGTTCAGCACCCCGAAAAACCCCTTAGAGAGTAGGTTTGAAAGCGATTAAACAGAGTTAATTTTTGAGCAATTTTGATGAAAAAACGCGAAAATAACCATGAAGGAAGCGTTTTATCGAAAAAAGGACTTCAGATTCGTGTTCAGCACCCCGAAAAACCCCTTAGAGAGTAGGTTTGAAAGCGATTAAACAGAGTTAATTTTTGAGCAATTTTGATGAAAAAACGCGAAAATAACCATGAAGGAAGCGTTTTATCGAAAAAAGGACTTCAGATTCGTGTTCAGCACCCCGAAAAACCCCTTAGAGAGTAGGTTTGAAAGCGATTAAACAGAGTTAATTTTTGAGCAATTTTGATGAAAAAACGCGAAAATAACCATGAAGGAAGCGTTTTATCGAAAAAAGGACTTCAGATTCGTGTTCAGCACCCCGAAAAACCCCTTAGAGAGTAGGTTTGAAAGCGATTAAACAGAGTTAATTTTTGAGCAATTTTGATGAAAAAACGCGAAAATAACCATGAAGGAAGCGTTTTATCGAAAAAAGGACTTCAGATTCGTGTTCAGCACCCCGAAAAACCCCTTAGAGAGTAGGTTTGAAAGCGATTAAACAGAGTTAATTTTTGAGCAATTTTGATGAAAAAACGCGAAAATAACCATGAAGGAAGCGTTTTATCGAAAAAAGGACTTCAGATTCGTGTTCAGCACCCCGAAAAACCCCTTAGAGAGTAGGTTTGAAAGCGATTAAACAGAGTTAATTTTTGAGCAATTTTGATGAAAAAACGCGAAAATAACCATGAAGGAAGCGTTTTATCGAAAAAAGGACTTCAGATTCGTGTTCAGCACCCCGAAAAACCCCTTAGAGAGTAGGTTTGAAAGCGATTAAACAGAGTTAATTTTTGAGCAATTTTGATGAAAAAACGCGAAAATAACCATGAAGGAAGCGTTTTATCGAAAAAAGGACTTCAGATTCGTGTTCAGCACCCCGAAAAACCCCTTAGAGAGTAGGTTTGAAAGCGATTAAACAGAGTTAATTTTTGAGCAATTTTGATGAAAAAACGCGAAAATAACCATGAAGGAAGCGTTTTATCGAAAAAAGGACTTCAGATTCGTGTTCAGCACCCCGAAAAACCCCTTAGAGAGTAGGTTTGAAAGCGATTAAACAGAGTTAATTTTTGAGCAATTTTGATGAAAAAACGCGAAAATAACCATGAAGGAAGCGTTTTATCGAAAAAAGGACTTCAGATTCGTGTTCAGCACCCCGAAGAACCCCTTAGAGAGTAGGTTTGAAAGCGATTGAACAGAGTTAATTTTTGAGCAATTTTGATGAAAAAACGCGAAAATAACCATGAAGGAAGCGTTTTATCGAAAAAAGGACTTCAGATTCGTGTTCAGCACCCCGAAAAACCCCTTAGAGAGTAGGTTTGAAAGCGATTAAACAGAGTTAATTTTTGAGCAATTTTGATGAAAAAACGCGAAAATAACCATGAAGGAAGCGTTTTATCGAAAAAAGGACTTCAGATTCGTGTTCAGCACCCCGAAAAACCCCTTAGAGAGTAGGTTTGAAAGCGATTAAACAGAGTTAATTTTTGAGCAATTTTGATGAAAAAACGCGAAAATAACCATGAAGGAAGCGTTTTATCGAAAAAAGGACTTCAGATTCGTGTTCAGCACCCCGAAAAACCCCTTAGAGAGTAGGTTTGAAAGCGATTAAACAGAGTTAATTTTTGAGCAATTTTGATGAAAAAACGCGAAAATAACCATGAAGGAAGCGTTTTATCGAAAAAAGGACTTCAGATTCGTGTTCAGCACCCCGAAAAACCCCTTAGAGAGTAGGTTTGAAAGCGATTAAACAGAGTTAATTTTTGAGCAATTTTGATGAAAAAACGCGAAAATAACCATGAAGGAAGCGTTTTATCGAAAAAAGGACTTCAGATTCGTGTTCAGCACCCCGAAAAACCCCTTAGAGAGTAGGTTTGAAAGCGATTAAACAGAGTTAATTTTTGAGCAATTTTGATGAAAAAACGCGAAAATAACCATGAAGGAAGCGTTTTATCGAAAAAAGGACTTCAGATTCGTGTTCAGCACCCCGAAAAACCCCTTAGAGAGTAGGTTTGAAAGCGATTAAACAGAGTTAATTTTTGAGCAATTTTGATGAAAAAACGCGAAAATAACCATGAAGGAAGCGTTTTATCGAAAAAAGGACTTCAGATTCGTGTTCAGCACCCCGAAAAACCCCTTAGAGAGTAGGTTTGAAAGCGATTAAACAGAGTTAATTTTTGAGCAATTTTGATGAAAAAACGCGAAAATAACCATGAAGGAAGCGTTTTATCGAAAAAAGGACTTCAGATTCGTGTTCAGCACCCCGAAAAACCCCTTAGAGAGTAGGTTTGAAAGCGATTAAACAGAGTTAATTTTTGAGCAATTTTGATGAAAAAACGCGAAAATAACCATGAAGGAAGCGTTTTATCGAAAAAAGGACTTCAGATTCGTGTTCAGCACCCCGAAAAACCCCTTAGAGAGTAGGTTTGAAAGCGATTAAACAGAGTTAATTTTTGAGCAATTTTGATGAAAAAACGCGAAAATAACCATGAAGGAAGCGTTTTATCGAAAAAAGGACTTCAGATTCGTGTTCAGCACCCCGAAAAACCCCTTAGAGAGTAGGTTTGAAAGCGATTAAACAGAGTTAATTTTTGAGCAATTTTGATGAAAAAACGCGAAAATAACCATGAAGGAAGCGTTTTATCGAAAAAAGGACTTCAGATTCGTGTTCAGCACCCCGAAAAACCCCTTAGAGAGTAGGTTTGAAAGCGATTAAACAGAGTTAATTTTTGAGCAATTTTGATGAAAAAACGCGAAAATAACCATGAAGGAAGCGTTTTATCGAAAAAAGGACTTCAGATTCGTGTTCAGCACCCCGAAAAACCCCTTAGAGAGTAGGTTTGAAAGCGATTAAACAGAGTTAATTTTTGAGCAATTTTGATGAAAAAACGCGAAAATAACCATGAAGGAAGCGTTTTATCGAAAAAAGGACTTCAGATTCGTGTTCAGCACCCCGAAAAACCCCTTAGAGAGTAGGTTTGAAAGCGATTAAACAGAGTTAATTTTTGAGCAATTTTGATGAAAAAACGCGAAAATAACCATGAAGGAAGCGTTTTATCGAAAAAAGGACTTCAGATTCGTGTTCAGCACCCCGAAAAACCCCTTAGAGAGTAGGTTTGAAAGCGATTAAACAGAGTTAATTTTTGAGCAATTTTGATGAAAAAACGCGAAAATAACCATGAAGGAAGCGTTTTAAAAAAGGACTTCAGATTCGTGTTCAGCACCCCGAAAAACCCCTTAGAGAGTAGGTTTGAAAGCGATTAAACAGAGTTAATTTTTGAGCAATTTTGATGAAAAAACGCGAAAATAACCATGAAGGAAGCGTTTTATCGAAAAAAGGACTTCAGATTCGTGTTCAGCACCCCGAAAAACCCCTTAGAGAGTAGGTTTGAAAGCGATTAAACAGAGTTTATTTTTGAGCAATTTTGATGAAAAAACGCGAAAATAACCATGAAGGAAGCGTTTTATCGAAAAAAGGACTTCAGATTCGTGTTCAGCACCCCGAAAAACCCCTTAGAGAGTAGGTTTGAAAGCGATTAAACAGAGTTTATTTTTGAGCAATTTTGATGAAAAAACGCGAAAATAACCATGAAGGAAGCGTTTTATCGAAAAAAGGACTTCAGATTCGTGTTCAGCACCCCGAAAAACCCCTTAGAGAGTAGGTTTGAAAGCGATTAAACAGAGTTAATTTTTGAGCAATTTTGATGAAAAAACGCGAAAATAACCATGAAGGAAGCGTTTTATCGAAAAAAGGACTTCAGATTCGTGTTCAGCACCCCGAAAAACCCCTTAGAGAGTAGGTTTGAAAGCGATTAAACAGAGTTAATTTTTGAGCAATTTTGATGAAAAAACGCGAAAATAACCATGAAGGAAGCGTTTTATCGAAAAAAGGACTTCAGATTCGTGTTCAGCACCCCGAAAAACCCCTTAGAGAGTAGGTTTGAAAGCGATTAAACAGAGTTAATTTTTGAGCAATTTTGATGAAAAAACGCGAAAATAACCATGAAGGAAGCGTTTTATCGAAAAAAGGACTTCAGATTCGTGTTCAGCACCCCGAAAAACCCCTTAGAGAGTAGGTTTGAAAGCGATTAAACAGAGTTTATTTTTGAGCAATTTTGATGAAAAAACGCGAAAATAACCATGAAGGAAGCGTTTTATCGAAAAAAGGACTTCAGATTCGTGTTCAGCACCCCGAAAAACCCCTTAGAGAGTAGGTTTGAAAGCGATTAAACAGAGTTTATTTTTGAGCAATTTTGATGAAAAAACGCGAAAATAACCATGAAGGAAGCGTTTTATCGAAAAAAGGACTTCAGATTCGTGTTCAGCACCCCGAAAAACCCCTTAGAGAGTAGGTTTGAAAGCGATTAAACAGAGTTAATTTTTGAGCAATTTTGATGAAAAAACGCGAAAATAACCATGAAGGAAGCGTTTTATCGAAAAAAGGACTTCAGATTCGTGTTCAGCACCCCGAAAAACCCCTTAGAGAGTAGGTTTGAAAGCGATTAAACAGAGTTAATTTTTGAGCAATTTTGATGAAAAAACGCGAAAATAACCATGAAGGAAGCGTTTTATCGAAAAAAGGACTTCAGATTCGTGTTCAGCACCCCGAAAAACCCCTTAGAGAGTAGGTTTGAAAGCGATTAAACAGAGTTAATTTTTGAGCAATTTTGATGAAAAAACGCGAAAATAACCATGAAGGAAGCGTTTTATCGAAAAAAGGACTTCAGATTCGTGTTCAGCACCCCGAAAAACCCCTTAGAGTAGGTTTGAAAGCGATTAAACAGAGTTAATTTTTGAGCAATTTTGATGAAAAAACGCGAAAATAACCATGAAGGAAGCGTTTTATCGAAAAAAGGACTTCAGATTCGTGTTCAGCACCCCGAAAAACCCCTTAGAGAGTAGGTTTGAAAGCGATTAAACAGAGTTAATTTTTGAGCAATTTTGATGAAAAAACGCGAAAATAACCATGAAGGAAGCGTTTTATCGAAAAAAGGACTTCAGATTCGTGTTCAGCACCCCGAAAAACCCCTTAGAGAGTAGGTTTGAAAGCGATTAAACAGAGTTAATTTTTGAGCAATTTTGATGAAAAAACGCGAAAATAACCATGAAGGAAGCGTTTTATCGAAAAAAGGACTTCAGATTCGTGTTCAGCACCCCGAAAAACCCCTTAGAGAGTAGGTTTGAAAGCGATTAAACAGAGTTAATTTTTGAGCAATTTTGATGAAAAAACGCGAAAATAACCATGAAGGAAGCGTTTTATCGAAAAAAGGACTTCAGATTCGTGTTCAGCACCCCGAAAAACCCCTTAGAGAGTAGGTTTGAAAGCGATTAAACAGAGTTTATTTTTGAGCAATTTTGATGAAAAAACGCGAAAATAACCATGAAGGAAGCGTTTTATCGAAAAAAGGACTTCAGATTCGTGTTCAGCACCCCGAAAAACCCCTTAGAGAGTAGGTTTGAAAGCGATTAAACAGAGTTTATTTTTGAGCAATTTTGATGAAAAAACGCGAAAATAACCATGAAGGAAGCGTTTTATCGAAAAAAGGACTTCAGATTCGTGTTCAGCACCCCGAAAAACCCCTTAGAGAGTAGGTTTGAAAGCGATTAAACAGAGTTTATTTTTGAGCAATTTTGATGAAAAAACGCGAAAATAACCATGAAGGAAGCGTTTTATCGAAAAAAGGACTTCAGATTCGTGTTCAGCACCCCGAAAAACCCCTTAGAGAGTAGGTTTGAAAGCGATTAAACAGAGTTAATTTTTGAGCAATTTTGATGAAAAAACGCGAAAATAACCATGAAGGAAGCGTTTTATCGAAAAAAGGACTTCAGATTCGTGTTCAGCACCCCGAAAAACCCCTTAGAGAGTAGGTTTGAAAGCGATTAAACAGAGTTTATTTTTGAGCAATTTTGATGAAAAAACGCGAAAATAACCATGAAGGAAGCGTTTTATCGAAAAAAGGACTTCAGATTCGTGTTCAGCACCCCGAAAAACCCCTTAGAGAGTAGGTTTGAAAGCGATTAAACAGAGTTAATTTTTGAGCAATTTTGATGAAAAAACGCGAAAATAACCATGAAGGAAGCGTTTTATCGAAAAAAGGACTTCAGATTCGTGTTCAGCACCCCGAAAAACCCCTTAGAGAGTAGGTTTGAAAGCGATTAAACAGAGTTAATTTTTGAGCAATTTTGATGAAAAAACGCGAAAATAACCATGAAGGAAGCGTTTTATCGAAAAAAGGACTTCAGATTCGTGTTCAGCACCCCGAAAAACCCCTTAGAGAGTAGGTTTGAAAGCGATTAAACAGAGTTTATTTTTGAGCAATTTTGATGAAAAAACGCGAAAATAACCATGAAGGAAGCGTTTTATCGAAAAAAGGACTTCAGATTCGTGTTCAGCACCCCGAAAAACCCCTTAGAGAGTAGGTTTGAAAGCGATTAAACAGAGTTTATTTTTGAGCAATTTTGATGAAAAAACGCGAAAATAACCATGAAGGAAGCGTTTTATCGAAAAAAGGACTTCAGATTCGTGTTCAGCACCCCGAAAAACCCCTTAGAGAGTAGGTTTGAAAGCGATTAAACAGAGTTAATTTTTGAGCAATTTTGATGAAAAAACGCGAAAATAACCATGAAGGAAGCGTTTTATCGAAAAAAGGACTTCAGATTCGTGTTCAGCACCCCGAAAAACCCCTTAGAGAGTAGGTTTGAAAGCGATTAAACAGAGTTTATTTTTGAGCAATTTTGATGAAAAAACGCGAAAATAACCATGAAGGAAGCGTTTTATCGAAAAAAGGACTTCAGATTCGTGTTCAGCACCCCGAAAAACCCCTTAGAGAGTAGGTTTGAAAGCGATTAAACAGAGTTTATTTTTGAGCAATTTTGATGAAAAAACGCGAAAATAACCATGAAGGAAGCGTTTTATCGAAAAAAGGACTTCAGATTCGTGTTCAGCACCCCGAAAAACCCCTTAGAGAGTAGGTTTGAAAGCGATTAAACAGAGTTAATTTTTGAGCAATTTTGATGAAAAAACGCGAAAATAACCATGAAGGAAGCGTTTTATCGAAAAAAGGACTTCAGATTCGTGTTCAGCACCCCGAAAAACCCCTTAGAGAGTAGGTTTGAAAGCGATTAAACAGAGTTAATTTTTGAGCAATTTTGATGAAAAAACGCGAAAATAACCATGAAGGAAGCGTTTTATCGAAAAAAGGACTTCAGATTCGTGTTCAGCACCCCGAAAAACCCCTTAGAGAGTAGGTTTGAAAGCGATTAAACAGAGTTTATTTTTGAGCAATTTTGATGAAAAAACGCGAAAATAACCATGAAGGAAGCGTTTTATCGAAAAAAGGACTTCAGATTCGTGTTCAGCACCCCGAAAAACCCCTTAGAGAGTAGGTTTGAAAGCGATTAAACAGAGTTTATTTTTGAGCAATTTTGATGAAAAAACGCGAAAATAACCATGAAGGAAGCGTTTTATCGAAAAAAGGACTTCAGATTCGTGTTCAGCACCCCGAAAAACCCCTTAGAGAGTAGGTTTGAAAGCGATTAAACAGAGTTAATTTTTGAGCAATTTTGATGAAAAAACGCGAAAATAACCATGAAGGAAGCGTTTTATCGAAAAAACGACTTCAGATTCGTGTTCAGCACCCCGAAAAACCCCTTAGAGAGTAGGTTTGAAAGCGATTAAACAGAGTTTGTTTTTGAGCAATTTTGATGAAAAAACGCGAAAATAACCATGAAGGAAGCGTTTTATCGAAAAAAGGACTTCAGATTCGTGTTCAGCACCCCGAAAAACCCCTTAGAGAGTAGGTTTGAAAGCGATTAAACAGAGTTAATTTTTGAGCAATTTTGATGAAAAAACGCGAAAATAACCATGAAGGAAGCGTTTTATCGAAAAAAGGACTTCAGATTCGTGTTCAGCACCCCGAAAAACCCCTTAGAGAGTAGGTTTGAAAGCGATTAAACAGAGTTAATTTTTGAGCAATTTTGATGAAAAAACGCGAAAATAACCATGAAGGAAGCGTTTTATCGAAAAAAGGACTTCAGATTCGTGTTCAGCACCCCGAAAAACCCCTTAGAGAGTAGGTTTGAAAGCGATTAAACAGAGTTAATTTTTGAGCAATTTTGATGAAAAAACGCGAAAATAACCATGAAGGAAGCGTTTTATCGAAAAAAGGACTTCAGATTCGTGTTCAGCACCCCGAAAAACCCCTTAGAGAGTAGGTTTGAAAGCGATTAAACAGAGTTAATTTTTGAGCAATTTTGATGAAAAAACGCGAAAATAACCATGAAGGAAGCGTTTTATCGAAAAAAGGACTTCAGATTCGTGTTCAGCACCCCGAAAAACCCCTTAGAGAGCTTCAGATTCGTGTTCAGCACCCCGAAAAACCCCTTAGAGAGTAGGTTTGAAAGCGATTAAACAGAGTTAATTTTTGAGCAATTTTGATGAAAAAACGCGAAAATAACCATGAAGGAAGCGTTTTATCGAAAAAAGGACTTCAGATTCGTGTTCAGCACCCCGAAAAACCCCTTAGAGAGTAGGTTTGAAAGCGATTAAACAGAGTTAATTTTTGAGCAATTTTGATGAAAAAACGCGAAAATAACCATGAAGGAAGCGTTTTATCGAAAAAAGGACTTCAGATTCGTGTTCAGCACCCCGAAAAACCCCTTAGAGAGTAGGTTTGAAAGCGATTAAACAGAGTTAATTTTTGAGCAATTTTGATGAAAAAACGCGAAAATAACCATGAAGGAAGCGTTTTATCGAAAAAAGGACTTCAGATTCGTGTTCAGCACCCCGAAAAACCCCTTAGAGAGTAGGTTTGAAAGCGATTAAACAGAGTTAATTTTTGAGCAATTTTGATGAAAAAACGCGAAAATAACCATGAAGGAAGCGTTTTATCGAAAAAAGGACTTCAGATTCGTGTTCAGCACCCCGAAAAACCCCTTAGAGAGTAGGTTTGAAAGCGATTAAACAGAGTTAATTTTTGAGCAATTTTGATGAAAAAACGCGAAAATAACCATGAAGGAAGCGTTTTATCGAAAAAAGGACTTCAGATTCGTGTTCAGCACCCCGAAAAACCCCTTAGAGAGTAGGTTTGAAAGCGATTAAACAGAGTTAATTTTTGAGCAATTTTGATGAAAAAACGCGAAAATAACCATGAAGGAAGCGTTTTATCGAAAAAAGGACTTCAGATTCGTGTTCAGCACCCCGAAAAACCCCTTAGAGAGTAGGTTTGAAAGCGATTAAACAGAGTTAATTTTTGAGCAATTTTGATGAAAAAACGCGAAAATAACCATGAAGGAAGCGTTTTATCGAAAAAAGGACTTCAGATTCGTGTTCAGCATGTTCAGCACCCCGAAAAACCCCTTAGAGAGTAGGTTTGAAAGCGATTAAACAGAGTTAATTTTTGAGCAATTTTGATGAAAAAACGCGAAAATAACCATGAAGGAAGCGTTTTATCGAAAAACGGACTTCAGATTCGTGTTCAGCACCCCGAAAAACCCCTTAGAGAGTAGGTTTGAAAGCGATTAAACAGAGTTAATTTTTGAGCAATTTTGATGAAAAAACGCGAAAATAACCATGAAGGAAGCGTTTTATCGAAAAAAGGACTTCAGATTCGTGTTCAGCACCCCGAAAAACCCCTTAGAGAGTAGGTTTGAAAGCGATTAAACAGAGTTGATTTTTGAGCAATTTTGATGAAAAAACGCGAAAATAACCATGAAGGAAGCGTTTTATCGAAAAACGGACTTCAGATTCGTGTTCAGCACCCCGAAAAACCCCTTAGAGAGTAGGTTTGAAAGCGATTAAACAGAGTTGATTTTTGAGCAATTTTGATGAAAAAACGCGAAAATAACCATGAAGGAAGCGTTTTATCGAAAAACGGACTTCAGATTCGTGTTCAGCACCCCGAAATACCCCTTAGAGAGTAGGTTTGAAAGCGATTAAACAGAGTTGATTT